>WEDG01004751.1:0-23158 GCA_017591395.1 Schistocephalus solidus | reverse complement strand
TGTCCTTAACTGTTCATCAGCCATCTCCGATGCTGCCATTGACCGGCTCCCTCAAGTGGACACGAACAATGACCTGGATCTCCGCCTTCCCTACCAGAAACCATCCGGGCCGTGCAGCAGATTTCCAGCGGTAAAGCACCGGGATCTGACGCAATCCCACCGGAAGTATACAAGCACGGTGGGCCCCGGCTGATGGCAGAACTCACAACACTCTTCCAGGAGATGTGGCACCAAGGACAAGTTCCTCAGGATTTCAAAGACGCGACCATCGTCCATCTCTACAAACGGAAGGGGAACCGGCAACTCTGTGATAATCACAGAGGCATCTCGTTGCTCAACATCGCGGGAAGATCTTCGCCCGTATCCTTCTCAATCGTCTTAACGGTCACCTAGAGCAGGGCCTGCTTCCCGGAAAGCCAATGTGGCTTCCGCCGACACCGCGGAACAACCGATATGATCTTTGCCGCCCGCCAGCTACAAGAGAAGTGTCAGGAGATGCGAACTCACCTATACACTACCTTCGTGGATCTAACGAAAGCCTTTGACACGGTGAATCGTGACGGACTGTGGAAAGTCATGCAGAAATTTGGCTGTCCTAAGCGGTTCACGCACATGGTACGTCAGCTTCATGACGGGATGACGGCGCGCGTCACTGACAACGGACGGTATCCGAAGCATTCGCAGTGACCAACGGAGTGAAGCAGGGCTGCGTACTGGCCCCCCACCCTCTTCAGTCTCATGTTCTCGGCTATGCTGATGGACGCCTACCGTGATGAGCAGCCTGGTATCCGCATCGCCTACAGAACTGACGGGCACCTTCTCAACAGTCGGCGTATGCAGGCTCCAACGCGCGTGTCTACGACTACAGTCCATGACTTGCTCTTCGCGGACGACTGCGCCCTTAACACCGTGACAGAGGAGGACATGCAAAGGAGCATGGACCTCTTCGCCGGAGGCTGCGCCGATTTTGGATTAACAATCAGTACAGCCAAAACAGTTGTCATGCACCAGCCGCCACCCAGCGCAGAATACAATGCTCCTCGAATCTATGTCAACGGTGCTCTACTCAAAAAACGTGGAAACCTTCGCTTATCTAGGAAGCACGATGTCGCGCAACACGAGAATCGATGACGAGGTTGCCCAACGGATCTCCAAAGCTAGTCAGGCTTTCGGCCGGCTGCAGTCCTCCGTGTGGAATCGCCACGGTATTCACCTGAACACCAAACTGAAGATGTACAAGGCCGTCGTCTTGTCGACACTCCTTTACGGAGCGGAAACCTGGACCGTCTACTCGAACCAAGCCAGGAAGCTGAATCACTTTCATCTCAGCTGCCTCCGCAGAATACTGAAGCTGAGATGGCAAGACAGGATCCCGGACACGGAAGTCCTGGAGCGGACCGGAATCCTCAGCATCCATGCCATGCTGAGGCAAGTGCAACTGCGATGGAGCGGCCACCTGGTAAGAATGGACGACGAGCGACTACCCAAACGACTTTTCTACGGTGATGTCGCTACGGGTTCTCGCAGGCAGGGAGGTCAAAAACGACGCTACAAGGACACTTTGAAGACATCGCTGAAGCAACTGCAAATCAACTCTGCGACCTGGGAGGACCTCGCCCAGGATAGACCGGCATGGAGAAGATCAGTGAAGACTGGTTCAGCGATCTATGAGGCCAACCGGATCGCCGCTGCCAAGGCCAAAAGAGCGGCACGAAAGTCACCAGCGCCCCGGACCAACACCGCCAATGCCCAGGCCCTGCCAACGTGCCCGCGCTGTCAACGCATCTTCCGCGCGCGAATCGGCCTGGTTGGACATCTTCGGACGCAATGCACAAACAATCCGACAATTCCAATTTCTACGTCAAATTCTGCTAACCCTCCTTCTGACTCCCCTACCCTCACTCCTGTCATCAATTCCATTGCTCCCACCATCACAGAGACCACATCCATCTACTCATCGCCTGTTACCCCTACCACCGCAACCACCACCGCCTTCACTACCACCACCACCACCATCAGCGATGGGGAATCTCTCCTAAGCTGTACTCAATGCGACCGCACATTCACCTCACGAATCGGCCTGGTCGGTCACTTGCGAATACATCGTACAGAGACCGGTGAGCCAGTGCCTGGAGCACCATCACACAGCAGAGGTCGTCGCCTCCACTGCCCTCACTGTCCTCGCGCATTCACTCATCGCATAGGCCTATTCGGTCACATGCGCATCCATAACAGCGGAATTAACCACAATGCCGACAACACCGATACACCATGCACACCCTCCGCTCCTGCCATTCTTAGTGCCCCTGCCACCCCACTACCAGCAATGACATCCTCCCAGCCTCTACCGATTTCTCCTGCCCACACTGAACCCGCAACTTCAACTCACGCATCGGCCTGGTCGGTCACCTGCGAATCCATCGCATGGAGGCTGGTGAACCAGTGCCTGGGGCTCCGACATACAGTCGACGTGCCCGCCTTCACTGCCCTAACTGCTTTCGCACATTTACACACCGCATGGGCCTATTAGGACACATGCGCCTCCATGACAACCTCCGGTAAACCACCGTAGGCTAACCTACATCAGCGCACACTACCTACACCAATGCATCGACAACACTCTCACAATCACCATTTACCACAGTATATCACGGTTTCCTAGAAACCGTGGCTGGGAAGTCTGCCAATCTGACGCTTCCACCAGACCACGCCGTCGGCTCAGTGTATGTGCTGTGTGTGTCGAGTGGCTGACCAGTGGACTGGGGAGTCAGACGGCGATGGCTGCTCCATATCCCCTGAGTTTGTGAATCCTGGTGTGTGCGTTATGGGGGCCAGGTCGTGCTGTGGCGCGCGAAGACGGGTACGCCGATCCGTCAGTTAATGCGCCCACTCCCACATCAGGCAACTGACTGGCTCGGACAGTGGTCTGATTGTGGGGTGGGGAGAGAGTGAGGTCGAGAGCTCAGCGTATTTTCCTCACTATAAACAATCTGACGCGCTTGAAACTATCACGGTGCGCTAAAAGCCGTGGCTTGGAAGGTTGCCAACTGACGGGATAACTCGGACCGCGTGGTCAGCCCAATGTGTGTTTTGTGTGGAGTGGCTGACTGGCGGACTGAGAGTCAGGTTGCAATGGCTCCTTCTTAATGTGGCCTTTATGGCACTCCCACTCCGTGGGATCCGAGCCAGGTGTGGTGGCACGCCCAGGGCGGCTCAGGCCGCGCCAGCCACCTGCGCCCTCTCCCATCTCCGGTCTTCTTGACTCTGTCTTGACACCGGACTCAGGTGGGGGAGGAGGAGAGAGTGCGGTAGCTGCAGCGCAAGGCTACTATCACTTAAAACTAATTCACGCGCAAGTCACCGTCCCTGCACCACCTGGTGTGGAGCATACGGTGGACCTCGTCGAAATCGACGGTCGAACTGCCATGTGTGTGTGTGTGTGTGTGTGTCCTCGCCATACTCTCCAGGCTGCTCGGGTGAGTCCACTCACACTAGCAGCCTGGAATGTTCGTTCCCTTTTAGACAATCCTAAGAGCAACCGGCCGGAACGGAGGACGGCGCTAGTCGCTCGGGAACTGGTGCGCTACAAGGTGGACATTGCTGCTCTCAGCGAGACCCGATTCTCTGAACAGGGTCAGCTGGAGGAGGTGGGGGCCGGCTACACTTTCTTCTGGAGCGGCCGGCCAAAGGCAGAGCGACGCGACGCTGGTGTTGCCTTTGCCATTCGTAACGACATCGTGGGACGTCTGCCCTGTCTGCCGCAGGGTATCAATGATCGCCTGATGAGCCTCCGCCTGCCTCTTCGGGGAGACCAGTTCGCCACCATCATCAGCGCCTACGCTCCCCCAATGACGAGCTCTGATGCGGCGAAGGACAAATTCTACGAGGACCTGCACGCCTTGCTGGCGACTGTGCCGAAAGAGGACAAGTTAATTGTCCTTGGTGATTTCAATGCCCGCGTCGGGACGGACCACGCTGCCTGGCAGGGAGTGCTGGGTCCCCACGGTCTCGGTAGCTGTAACGATAATGGCCTCCTTCTTCTGCGCACGTGTGCGGAACACCGTCTCCTGCTGACCAACACCTTCTTCCGCCTTCCGACGCGGGAGAAGGCCACGTGGATGCACCCTCGGTCGCGGCGCTGGCATCTGCTGGACTATGTTCTCGTCCGGAGGCGAGATCGACAGGACGTGCTGGTAACCAAGGCGATCCGCGATGCCGATGGTTGGACAGATCACCGCCTTGTCATCTCCCAGATGAGGCTCCGACTGCAACCCCGACGAAGGCCCCAAGGTAAGAGGCCGCCATGTAAGTTAAATACTCTTTTATTAAATTTGCCTGCTCACTGTTTTGATTTCAGCAACCAAATAACCGAGAAACTGGAGGACCTGCATGCTCCAGATGATAACGCTACCGTGGAGACACGATGGTGTCAACTGCGAAATGTCATCCAGTCCACCGCCCTCGATGTACTCGGACGCGCACACCGTCGACACCAGGACTGGTTTGACGACAATGACGCCGACATCAGCAACTTACTCGCGGAGAAGAATAGACTACACAAAGCCTACATGGACCTTCGAACTGACGCCACCAAAGCAGCCTTCTTCAGATGCAGGCGCCTTGTACAACAACGGCTGCGGGAGATGCAGGATGCCTGGATGATCCGAAAGGCTGAGGAAATCCAGGGTATGCGGACCGCAATGAAATGAAAAACTTTTTCAAAGCCATCAAAGCCATCTACGGCCCGTGTATCAAGGGGTCCGCACCGCTGCTCAGCTCTGACGGCACAACACTGCTGACAGAGAAATCGCAAATTCTGAAGCGCTGGGCCGAGCACTTCAGAAATGTCCTTAACTGTTCATCAGCCATCTCCGATGCTGCCATTGACCGGCTCCCTCAAGTGGACACGAACAATGACCTGGATCTCCCGCCTTCCCTACCAGAAACCATCCGGGCCGTGCAGCAGATTTCCAGCGGTAAAGCACCGGGATCTGACGCAATCCCACCGGAAGTATACAAGCACGGTGGGCCCCGGCTGATGGCAGAACTCACAACACTCTTCCAGGAGATGTGGCACCAAGGACAAGTTCCTCAGGATTTCAAAGACGCGACCATCGTCCATCTCTACAAACGGAAGGGGAACCGGCAACTCTGTGATAATCACAGAGGCATCTCGTTGCTCAACATCGCGGGGAAGATCTTCGCCCGTATCCTTCTCAATCGTCTTAACGGTCACCTAGAGCAGGGCCTGCTTCCGGAAAGCCAATGTGGCTTCCGCCGACACCGCGGAACAACCGATATGATCTTTGCCGCCCGCCAGCTACAAGAGAAGTGTCAGGAGATGCGAACTCACCTATACACTACCTTCGTGGATCTAACGAAAGCCTTTGACACGGTGAATCGTGACGGACTGTGGAAAGTCATGCAGAAATTTGGCTGTCCTAAGCGGTTCACGCACATGGTACGTCAGCTTCATGACGGGATGACGGCGCGCGTCACTGACAACGGGACGGTATCCGAAGCATTCGCAGTGACCAACGGAGTGAAGCAGGGCTGCGTACTGGCCCCCACCCTCTTCAGTCTCATGTTCTCGGCTATGCTGATGGACGCCTACCGTGATGAGCAGCCTGGTATCCGCATCGCCTACAGAACTGACGGGCACCTTCTCAACAGTCGGCGTATGCAGGCTCCAACGCGCGTGTCTACGACTACAGTCCATGACTTGCTCTTCGCGGACGACTGCGCCCTTAACACCGTGACAGAGGAGGACATGCAAAGGAGCATGGACCTCTTCGCCGGAGGCTGCGCCGATTTTGGATTAACAATCAGTACAGCCAAAACAGTTGTCATGCACCAGCCGCCACCCAGCGCAGAATACAATGCTCCTCGAATCTATGTCAACGGTGCTCTACTCAAAAACGTGGAAACCTTCGCTTATCTAGGAAGCACGATGTCGCGCAACACGAGAATCGATGACGAGGTTGCCCAACGGATCTCCAAAGCTAGTCAGGCTTTCGGCCGGCTGCAGTCCTCCGTGTGGAATCGCCACGGTATTCACCTGAACACCAAACTGAAGATGTACAAGGCCGTCGTCTTGTCGACACTCCTTTACGGAGCGGAAACCTGGACCGTCTACTCGAACCAAGCCAGGAAGCTGAATCACTTTCATCTCAGCTGCCTCCGCAGAATACTGAAGCTGAGATGGCAAGACAGGATCCCGGACACGGAAGTCCTGGAGCGGACCGGAATCCTCAGCATCCATGCCATGCTGAGGCAAGTGCAACTGCGATGGAGCGGCCACCTGGTAAGAATGGACGACGAGCGACTACCCAAACGACTTTTCTACGGTGATGTCGCTACGGGTTCTCGCAGGCAGGGAGGTCAAAAACGACGCTACAAGGACACTTTGAAGACATCGCTGAAGCAACTGCAAATCAACTCTGCGACCTGGGAGGACCTCGCCCAGGATAGACCGGCATGGAGAAGATCAGTGAAGACTGGTTCAGCGATCTATGAGGCCAACCGGATCGCCGCTGCCAAGGCCAAAAGAGCGGCACGAAAGTCACCAGCGCCCCGGACCAACACCGCCAATGCCCAGGCCCTGCCAACGTGCCCGCGCTGTCAACGCATCTTCCGCGCGCGAATCGGCCTGGTTGGACATCTTCGGACGCAATGCACAAACAATCCGACAATTCCAATTTCTACGTCAAATTCTGCTAACCCTCCTTCTGACTCCCTACCCTCACTCCTGTCATCAATTCCATTGCTCCCACCATCACAGAGACCACATCCATCTACTCATCGCCTGTTACCCCTACCACCGCAACCACCACCGCCTTCACTACCACCACCACCACCATCAGCGATGGGGAATCTCTCCTAAGCTGTACTCAATGCGACCGCACATTCACCTCACGAATCGGCCTGGTCGGTCACTTGCGAATACATCGTACAGAGACCGGTGAGCCAGTGCCTGGAGCACCATCACACAGCAGAGGTCGTCGCCTCCACTGCCCTCACTGTCCTCGCGCATTCACTCATCGCATAGGCCTATTCGGTCACATGCGCATCCATAACAGCGGAATTAACCACAATGCCGACAACACCGATACACCATGCACACCCTCCGCTCCTGCCATTCTTAGTGCCCCTGCCACCCCCACTACCAGCAATGACATCCTCCCAGCCTCTACCGATTTCTCCTGCCCACACTGAACCCGCAACTTCAACTCACGCATCGGCCTGGTCGGTCACCTGCGAATCCATCGCATGGAGGCTGGTGAACCAGTGCCTGGGGCTCCGACATACAGTCGACGTGCCCGCCTTCACTGCCCTAACTGCTTTCGCACATTTACACACCGCATGGGCCTATTAGGACACATGCGCCTCCATGACAACCTCCGGTAAACCACCGTAGGCTAACCTACATCAGCGCACACTACCTACACCAATGCATCGACAACACTCTCACAATCACCATTTACCACAGTATATCACGGTTTCCTAGAAACCGTGGCTGGGAAGTCTGCCAATCTGACGCTTCCACCAGACCACGCCGTCGGCTCAGTGTATGTGCTGTGTGTGTCGAGTGGCTGACCAGTGAACTGGGGAGTCAGACGGCGATGGCTGCTCCATATCCCCTGAGTTTGTGAATCCTGGTGTGTGCGTTATGGGGGCCAGGTCGTGCTGTGGCGCGCGAAGACGGGTACGCCGATCCGTCAGTTAATGCGCCCACTCCCACATCAGGCAACTGACTGGCTCGGACAGTGGTCTGATTGTGGGGGTGGGGAGAGTGAGGTCGAGAGCTCAGCGTATTTTCCTCACTATAAACAATCTGACGCGCTTGAAACTATCACGGTGCGCTAAAAGCCGTGGCTTGGAAGGTTGCCAACTGACGGGATAACTCGGACCGCGTGGTCAGCCCAATGTGTGTTTTGTGTGGAGTGGCTGACTGGCGGACTGAGAGTCAGGTTGCAATGGCTCCTTCTTAATGTGGCCTTTATGGCACTCCCACTCCGTGGGATCCGAGCCAGGTGTGGTGGCACGCCCAGGGGCGGCTTAGGCCGCGCCAGCCACCTGCGCCCTCTCCCATCTCCGGTCTTCTTGACTCTGTCTTGACACCGGACTCAGGTGGGGGAGGAGGAGAGAGTGCGGTAGCTGCAGCGCAAGGCTACTATCACTTAAAACTAATTCACGCGCAAGTCACCGTCCCTGCACCACCTGGTGTGGAGCATACGGTGGACCTCGTCGAAATCGACGGTCGAACTGCCAGGGGTGATTGCCGGTCAAAGACATTTCAGAAAAGATTTGGCCAATGCTTCAGGTTCAAAACTACTCGAATTACCTTTGATTACACTCGAATGATAAGAACCATGAGAAGAAGAAACCATGATGATTAATCGACTCGTTTCCAAGTAGTGAATAGTGAAACAAACTAAAGCAAAGGTCTTATACGGGATACACAGGCTTTCGGGTTTTTAATATGAGCAGTCGAAGATCGTGCAGTAGCATAACGCCTAAGCGTGGTCAAACGTCAATCTGGAAAATCGGTTACCTATAAAGAGGGTACAAGTCAAAACGTCAATACACGCGAAAGGAAATTTACGAGACTCCACTGCAAGGGCAAGATTTGAAGATCAAAGCGTTCAGGAAGGTAACGGAATCACTGGGTCGCAACGTAAACACCCAATCCATCACAGATGCCGTTATCTAAGGGTGCTGTAATGGCGAGCTGGGACGCACTACAGAGAACTGGATGACAATATTGCGAAATTGTAATACCTCCAACGGATGCTTGGAACAAATGATTACTCATGCAACTTCGTCGGCCAGTGCATGCCAAAATGCAACAAGAGAAGAATACCAGGTCTAGACTTCGGAAGAACACACAGAAGCTACCAGCTGAATCCTTACATTACTCCGAGTTCGGGTTACACACAGGCCGAAGTTCACCACCCGACACCATTCGATGGCAATGAAGACCAACAATCAAAAAGGCCAGCGTTGTTTACTGACCTTACGCATGTACAAGTTAGGTAAATAGGTCGGAGAACAACGGGAGTTACTTCGCACAAAAGTGACTGGAAAGGTATCCAATTCTCGAGTCGAAGCCTATTCCACGAGACTGAGATCTTCGCGGCGCGAATTGCTTGAATCATGAGACTTCGACCGGCAGTCGATCACAAAAAGTAACTATCTTCCTCCCCATTCAAGGATAAGGCTTTTTCTGAGTAGAGAAATAGGTCACGCGGATAAGTGTTGACGAGCCAAATTGTTGAGCGACTTTCTCTCAATACATTAACACATACGAAGAAATCTTGACCATTGTTGACGCGAATTTCAACGATCAAGCAATTACCATACCGGCATCTGTAATGAATGAAAGAGCTACTAAGTTGTAGGCACGTGCGAACGGGTTCTACAAATACTATGCCCTTGTGCGTTCACCTTTATCTGTTGCTTTTTCTGATGACGGATTCGAGATGGAGTGTTAAACCACAGGAGCTTACGGTTCGGTCCAATGCTCGAGGAGCCTTGGCAAGGTTAATGCTGCTCACCGATAGGTCACAGCATGTATGGCTGGAGCTAAGGAGCTAGAGACGGAAAAAATTCAATTCAATTGGCTAGAAGGGAGAAACGACAGACCTGTAACGATATCAATAGTGCAGAAGATAACAAGCGCGCATTTCAGTGATAGTCAAGAACCACACAATATCGAGAATCAATATGCTGCTTGGCTGCAATTTGAGAGGCCATTGTATTTAGGATCAAAATCCAATACCATACATATATACCCGCGGAAACAGATTCCAAACTTGCCAACGTTAATGTAGCGTTGAGAAACCAAACAGCATAGTCCCGCTGCGTAAATAATGGACATAAAATCTTGCTCAAATTGGACACGAAAATCTGGCATCGGCGACTGAATGTACCAAAATACACTCTAGTACCAAGAGCCAAATCGGTCTATACGTCCAGTGCAAATAAAGTAAGGATGTTCGGGCAGAAGCAACACATTACAGCGGCGTGATCGGGCAAAATGTCACTAAATGGCACGATGGGTATTCAGCTTGACGGCCTAAGGAATGTATATCGTCACAATTCGTCTCCAAAGGCCTACCATGAGATGCAAAGCAACTATAGGCCCACCATTTTTCTGTTATTAATACGGGATTCCAGGTATGGTTTGATGGCGCGAGAGCCATGCGCATTTGGGTAGTATTCCATACGCTTATTGGATAAGGTGACAGGCACGACAAAATTGATGGGCATCAAAAGGCACAGGCATCATCAGGAGCATCAGAGTTAGAATATCACTGCAACACTGTTATCAGGGAAACGTCAAATTAACTATCAATACACCATCACACATGTGACAGCCAGCAAAGGATCAGAATGATCAAACGATTGATGTAAATATAAAATAATTATGAGGCCCGAAATGAAGAGATGGTAAAACAATGAACAATTAAAGGATATGTAGCTAGGAACTAACCATAGCATGCGATAAAAATGGAAAGGCAACGCGCTGGACGAGATGGTAAAGCGGAGTGTGGAACCAAAGAACCAAGCTTATTGAGGCGTTAAAACAAACATGTAAGAAAACCATACGAGTTGATGAATGCAACAATTAAGGAAAAAGGCAACAAAAAGCAAACAGATGCCTAACTGACATATTATTAGGAGGATTTGGTCATGCATGATTACAAAAGCATAACTGGAAATATCGGTATTATAAATAAATGATACAACCCTCCACAGTCTGAAATAACTGGGGGTAGTTCATCACGAACTCAAGCAAATTACTGGAGTGCATTCGAGGTTCGCAAATGTACAGAACAACTGGAAATGACGCGTGTAGTTGAAAAATGAAACAGGACCTAAAAAGTGGTACCAATCAAACAAATATTTTTTGAGAAAAATATAAAAGTAAAGACTTACTGTTCTTTTTCTTCGTTAAAAGATAAAACGTAAAAGAAGCACCGAAGTATGAGGTCAGAGGGAGATAGCTGAATTTGAGCAACACATGTCAGAGCCATGTAGCCATGTAGCCATCGAGTCTCGATTAGTGAACTCTCCTTTATTTGAATGTAGGGGCAGGATATTTTGTTTTTAAAAAACACCAAACCTTTACCTTGCTAGTTTATGAAAATGGCTCCGAATAAAAAATCTCCTGTAATGACGGCACAGTAGCTTTAAGCATCGATTTTTCGGTACTAATTATGATAATAGAAATGGACTAATCGCCAAATTGTATGTATTTGCCCTGAGGTCATGCTATTCGATGTCATTACGGAAAACTGCTGAAGTCTCATAATAAGAAACACGGTGAAATTTTATATTTTGAAAGTGATGGGCATAGCCCTAATGTTCGATCGAAATTATAAACGCAAGTATATACAGACAACATAAAATACACTTAAACATTTTACACCGAACGTGTCGTGGTATGAGACCCATAAATTAATTTATTTAGAGTTTGCATTTGAAAATCACCGGTAAGGCACTATCTTAACAAACTTTGGTAATGAAATAAAGTTATGACAATATGTGCAGAGAAAATTCACAAATACTTAAATATGTAGACAGAACTCGTCCTGCAAGATCAACAATTAGCGATGTTTTGAGATTAATAGTGAACTAGAAAGATAGGCAGTGAAAAAAACAGCTACCTTAAAGGTGGAGGCAGACTTTAATAGGCCTTCATTTTCGAAAAGAAGGTAAGAGAAAAAAATTCTTAGGAAAATAAGGTCAGATGGTAGAGTTGGGTAATGCTGCAGTAGAATTTCAGAATGAGCTAATGAAACCTAGAGACGGTTCGTTCTTGATAACTTAGGCGGATGAAAGAAAATCTCACGAAAATGCCTCAATGAACTTGAGGCCTCAGCATCTTAGGATCCAGAATTAAATTCTGATGATGGTTAGTATCCAAAGAAACGGTAGTATTTTAGACTGTGGACCACCGAATGTGTGCGTCTGAATGACGTCATCGTTAGGATGACTGGTGATATAAGGAGACATCATAGTTCATGGCGACCCGAGGTAGCGAAAATATAGTTTCAAAAGGTCACTTCAATTCCCGATTGGTCTTTCTCCGAGTCATGCGGAAAGCTACTGGGAAAAGATGGCGAAAATAAAGGCTTTATAGAATCAATGTTAAGATAAATGTGTAGTCTTCGCTTGAATGCAGATGGACAAGTGAACAACCTTATTTCAATAGGCAATTTTAGTCAAAAGAATACCAAAAAACAAAGGAGAGAAAGCATTTAAACTTGGAGGATGCAGGGGAGGTATAAAAAGTGCATATCTTCTTAGTTTAGAGGGAAGAATAACTGGGGTAATGACAGCAAGATTGAGAAAAGTTGAGTTATTATTTAGTCGGAAAAGAAGACAAAGCCTGCTTCCAGTCTCTTGACCCAATGAAATTTTAGCTTCATAAGCTGGAATCTCGGGACCAAAACGATGCTATGCCTCTGGACCAAAACGATGCTTGAATACATCTAGCATTTTCAACATTGACTCAAATGTACAACCCATAGCTAAAGCTAAACCGCTAGATCTGTCTGCTTTACAGAACGACAATGACTTCATTATGAAGTTTGGATCCATTTTGTCGATACTCGAAATCTGTTCGATGGTAACATATCTGATGTTCCCTCTCAGGATTGCAGGCGTCTCGATTCACCTAAGGCAGGTTTTTCGAATGACGTAAGTCTAGCCCAGAACCAAAAGCAAGAAAGCGCAGGTCCCAGTAATCGCATACTGCCCTCTCCAAAACTAAGCAAGCGTCTGCAACAGCCAAATAACCATTCCATGTAAACCGATATACAAGACCCGATTTTCCAGCATTTAATTCTTATAGCTGCTTGCAATCTCCCACCAGCCCCTATATTCCATCTAACTTCCCGTCATTCCGTTTTAACTGCCAACAGGTTTATCCCGGTCGTAACCCCTATAATGGTTCGATACCGGAAAGTTTTATTCCTACACCTTTAATATATCCCTCTCAGCCTTTTGTTAATGACTTTCTATATAACAATCGTTATGGCGCAGTTGGCAATAACCCTCCAAGCCACAATAACTTCCAACTTAATTAGCAACCTGCAATTTTTTTAAAATTAATAACGGTAACCCTAGTTTGGATACTCTAACTACCCTAGATGTCATATTACTTAATGCTAGATCTGTTATAAATAAGATGGCCAAACTGAGAGCCATTGCTTTCGAGTTCGTGCCTGATGTTTTATGTTTAACTGAATCTTGGACCCATCCCTTAATTTGAGACTCTTTGCTTGTCATAGACCAGTGCGATCTCTACCGTCAAGAGCGCACTTGTAATCATGGTGGTGGTTGTCTTCTCTATATTAAAGCTTCGTTTAAGCACTTCCCGTTTGATCTAGACGTCACGTCATTCTCTGGTAATTACTCCTTTGCATCCATTATCCTGTCACCCTGGCAAAAGGCTACTCTCGGGTGTATAAACTACTCGCCTAATTCATCATCCGATGATGATGTGAAACTTTGTGAAATGTTTAAATTGGTTTCGGAGTCCAATGTTAACATTAAAATAATTGCTGGGGATTTTAATTTTCCAGAAATTGACTGGATTTCAAACTTTTATCTACCCAGATTTCAGCCTTTCTTAGATGCCATTAATTTCTCTAATTGGTCACAGCTTGTCCGTTCTTCAAAGAGAGACAAGCACATATTAGATCAGATTTTCACAAACGACATTGCTCTCCTCTTCGTTGATTTTAAGCAGGGCCTCTTCCAAAGTGACCATACATTAATTAACTGTTGCTTACCAATTGTCTCATCGAAAAAGGCTTGCGCCGTTCGTACCTATCATACGTTTGACCTCGCAGATATAAGCTTAATTAACAACTTTTTGGATTCATTGGATTGGCACCATCTCTCCTCCATGAACGATGCAGCAAGTCTTTCTGACTTCATGTCATTCATTGCAAATAACATCCTGGAATGTGTGCCAACCAAAATTGTCAAGCCCTACACTTTGGAATCCACCGCCCCCCACTTTCTTTTGCCAAGACTAAAGAAATTGAGGAAGCAATTAAAAGATCAATATACTAGTTCGTTATCTGTACATCTAAGGATTGCAGAGATTTTTAAAATAGCCTCTAAGATTCGGCTTGCACGGGACAGACAGAGAGAATCATGCGCACTCAGCGAGCCAAACTCTGCAAAATCAGTTGCTCAAATGTTCCGCCGTCGATCCTGCTCTAAACGAGGGTATGAAATACCTCCATTACTTAATGAAACTAAGAAATTTGTTCTCGATGACTCTGAGAAGGCAAAATTGTATAGTGCATTCTTAACAAATCATCTTACGATGGAATCTGAACAAGTTCCGAAGTTTCAGGCATCCCCATTTGATGTTACCAGTACCATTGATTTCTCCATAGAACTAATTCGTAAGCGAATAATGTGTCTGAAAAACTCGCACTCTTCGGGGACTGAGAGTATTCCAAACTCAGTTCTTAAGAGAGTGCCGAGCATTTTCCGATTGCTTAGCCATATATTCTCAGTTTATCTTCTAAACGGATTCTTTTCTGACTCATGGAAGACATCTACTATTCTTCCTGTTTTCAAGTCGGGATCTCATTTGGACGTTAATAATTATCGAGGCGTTCACAAAACCCCGGCTCTAGCAAAACTTTTTGAAAAAATTATTTTTAATCAAATTCTTGAATTTTGCCTAGAAAATAAGCTGTTAAGCGACTCGCAATATGGTTTTCTACCTGGGAGATCATGCGAAGTGTGTCATTTAGCTTTTCTTAACTTCGTCAATTCCCTTCGTAATGAGCAGCAGTCAGTGATTGTGATATACTTTGACCTGATCAAAGCCTTTGACAAGGTACCGCACAGACGTCTTCTGGTGAAACTGGAAGCCCTCGGCATCCGGCCTCCTCTCCTTGACTTCATTGGTTCCTACTTGTCTAACCGCAGCCAGAAGGTCTTAGTAGGTAATAAATACTTGACGCCTCAACCGATCACGAGTGGCGTTTTTCAAGGCACGGTTCTAGGTTCTCTTCTCTTTATTCTGTTCATAAACGAAATTTCAGCTCGACTCACAAATTCACAAAATTTCGTTTACACTGACGATCTCAAGTGCATTTCTTCATTTTCTAAAGACATTGCCAAAAGATGCGTGGATAAAATAAACACTGATCAACTTATGCTCTCACGTTGGAGCTGCACTTGGCAGATGGAATTTTCTTCATCCAAGAGTAGTTTTATGTGTTTTGGCCCCGCTAAGCTTCTTGAACCCCTCGTATTTCAAAATAGTACACTTTTAGAACGATCAACCATAAAAGACTTAGGTATTAGTTAAACGAATAAGCTAGCATTATCGCCTCATGCAGAGCGAATTTCTGCAAAGGCTGCACAGATATGTGGTTTTATATCACATAATTTCTTCCTTTAGGAAATAAAGTTAATCCTGTATCACATGTTTTTTCTTCCTGTTCTAGAATACTGTTTCTCCCCCTTTGGGCTGATGAACGCCTCTGAACGCAGTAAGATTGAAAAAGTTCAGAGGGTTTTGACTCGAAGACTATTTTCTCTTCCTGGATCCAGTTTCTCTTAAACGGATAGATGCCAGTTAGCAAACATTAAAGTTCTCTGTGTTAGAAGACTCGAAGCTGGTTTCAGCTTCCTGTTTTGCGTTAACTCTAGCCCAAATCTCCCAGGAATTAATGCTCTCACTGTGGCTGATCGGCCCTATGCCACTCGTAATTCGTCCATGATCATTTCTCCAGACCTTAGCTACACAACTAATCGTTCTCAGTTTTTTACCTCCAAATATGCATTCATCTGGAATAATCGTCCACTGCAAATTAGGTTGTCGGCAACATTAGCTATTTTCAAAACAAACTTACGCAAAAATTTTACTTCGGAAGATATAAAGTCCTTATTGTCTGTTTCCTTTCCTAACTAACAACTTTTGGATTTCGAAAAGGGTCCTCCTGGTATTTGAGGCAGCTCCCTTGATATTATATTGGTCTCTTATTATATTTCCATCATCCTCTTCAGAGTCAATCTTTGCATTCACTTTTTCATGCCCTCTTTTTAAACTAGCATCGCCAACTCTTGACAACCTTGATACTTTACTCCGATTTTGCAACCCTGAAAATGGTCTCCAGGTTCTGTTGATGATCGAGGCGGATTCTGATGGTTTCGATTCTTCGTTGAGAGACTACGCAGTCAGCAAGGTCGCATCTCAAGGATAATCTCGTGATCTCTACTGTCCCCTCTTCGTTTTGATCCTGATGTCCACGATGATTTTCTCCTCTCTCACCTCCACTGGTGGTTATAAACAGTTGCTCCGACTGCTATATTATCTCGCACTCGACAAGGAGCGTTAAGAACTCTAATACGTTTTCAGCAACATCAAAATACTATCCCATCACTTCTACCTATTATTTTTTTAGTAAAGCAGTTTTTTACCTAGTTTTTTTTTAAATTTAATTTTATTTATTTATTGCCAGTTTACAGGCAAGGTCAAAAATATATAAACAGTAGAGGGTCAAGCTGACAGTGAAAAAAACTCCTGATCGTTGTTTCAGGTGTTTTCAGGAGAAAAAACTGCAGCTTATTGAGTAATTAAAGTTCTGGACAGGGACGCGTTAACCCAGGTGCCCGGTGAAGAACCTCTCCATTCCGTGTTACGGATCTGATATTCTGCACCAGCAGGTATATAGGCGAGCGGCTGTTCGCTGTCGACTGAGAAATAAGCCGATTGAGGTCTGCAGAGCCAGTAATATTGCCCTCAGCATGAAGAACGGCACAGGATTCAGAGTCCATGAACGCCATCAGAACCGAAGAGAGCTTCAACAGTGTCAGCACCCAAAAGTTTTAGAAGGTGTCCTAAATGTAGAAAAATAGTGACAGTTCGCGTAAACAAGGGATAGCTTTGCTGAATTTTGATACTTCTAGGTAACTTATTCCAGATTGATATAGCGTTTACCGAAAAAAACTGTCGGCATTTAACTGTGCGTGCCAAAGGAAGAAATAAAAATACATCTCGATGACTGGTGGCTCGCCAAACTCAGCCTCCGATTTAAGCGTAGGAATTTATTTACTGCTTCTTTTCTAGTTCACCGTATACGCCAA
This sequence comes from Schistocephalus solidus, assembly GCA_017591395.1. Taxonomy (NCBI): domain Eukaryota; kingdom Metazoa; phylum Platyhelminthes; class Cestoda; order Diphyllobothriidea; family Diphyllobothriidae; genus Schistocephalus; species Schistocephalus solidus. The sequence goes on along the minus strand of WEDG01004751.1, from coordinate 6,025 downwards.
AGATAGTTGATTATTGTTTTTAAAATGGTAAATCTTTCTGAATCGGATATGCCTACCATATCACTCATTTCTGTTGTTTATATGGTTGTTCACATAGTGCAGCAATTATCCACTTTGTAGTTATTTATTTTATTTTATTTTATTTATTTATTGCCAGTTTACAGGCAAGGTCAAAAAAATATATAAACAGTAGAGGGTCAAGCTGACAGTGAAAAAAACTCCTGATCGTTGTTTCGGGTATTTTCAGGAGAAAAAACAGCAGCTTATTTAGTAATTAAAGTTCTGAACAGGGACGCGTTAACACAGGTGCCCGGTGAAGAACCTCTCCATTCAGTGTTACAGATCCGGTATTCTGCACCAGCAGGTATGTCGGCGAGCGGCTGTTCGATGTCGACTGAGAAATAAGCCGATTGAGGACTGCAGAGCCAGCAATATTGCCCTCAGCAGTAAGACCGGCAGAGGATTCAGAGTCCGTGAACGCCATCAGAACCAAAGAGACCTTCCACAGAGTCAGCACCCAACAGTTTTGGAAGGTTTCCTGAATGTAGAAAACTAGTGACAGTTCGCGTAAACAAGGGATAGCTATGCTGAATTTTGATACTTCTAGGTAGCTTATTTCAGATTGCTATAGCGTTTACCGAAAAAACTGTCTGTATCTAACTGTGCGTGCCAAAGGAAGAAATAAAAATACATCTCGATGACAATTGCACCGAGAGTGGTCGAGGTGCCTCAGCGATGTAAGGGGGTTAAAGGTTAGACTGTTAAAAAGTTAAAACACAAAAAAAGTCACTTCTGTAATCTGCGAAGCCACAGCGGTAAACGCTTGTAAGCTCACAGCGTTGGCGGTAGGACAGGTTTCGGTGTTCTGAATAGAAAATTCTTTTTGTAAAGAAGTGCTGGACTGATTCTATCGTCTTTCGTTCACTAGCGTGCAGAAGACTAAATAGAAACGAGCAATATTCCAGACTAGGCCTGACATACATTTTATAGAGGCTGATTCTAATTTTGATGGTTTTAAAATTTCTGAGAATAAACCCAGTAATTTGGCGTGCTTTCGAGACAATCAGGGCGCAGTGCTCTGACAGATTAAGACTACTAGAATATGATATGCCCAGATCCTTTATAACTCCGGGCACATTTAGATCGTGACTGTCTATGCTTATGTTGGGCTGATGGTTGTCGCCAATAACCATAACGGAGCACTTTTGCCAAGAAAGTGAGAGGCGCCATGTGCGACACCACTGAGCGAAGGCCTGAAGATCCTTTTTTAAGAGCTTAAGCACGATGTTGCAGTCAACCGGTTTATATTGATAGGCAACTTTTAAATCGTCAGCAGATATTAAGAGCCTACCATACTAAAAACAATCAGGAACATCGTTGACAAAGAGGCAAAATAGAAGCGGGCCGAGCACGCTGCCCTAAATAACTCCACTCCTCACATGCGTGGGGTTGGAGATAACATCAGAAATTTTAACCCGTTGTGCGCGAGCATTCAATTAGGAAAATATTAAGTTCAGAAGCTTGTTACCTATGCCGAAGGAGGCAAGTTTCAGCAGTAGGAGATCATGATCAACACGATCAAAAGCCTTAGTGAAATCGAAGTAAACGGTGTAAATTGCAAAACCACGGTCTCTATATTGTAGTACATGATCAAAGAAAGAGAGCTGGCAAGTGTCACAAGACCTTTTTTCGAGAAAACCATGCTGAGCCGCATTAAGTAGGTTATTCTCTCTTAGGTGACGCATCATCTTGTCTTTGATCAAGGTCTCAAAGATCTTCGAGACTGCTGGTAGTGTATTTACTGGCCTAAAGTCGTCAAATGACGTAGGTCGGCCGTGTTTGGGAATAGGCAGTGTGTGCGATTCCTTCCATAAAATAGGGAAAATTTAACTTTCAAGAGAAAGATTAAATATCTTGTACAGAAAGAACGGAAATATATCGTTTGCATCCGCCTTTAGAACGCTGACCGGTACGCCATCTGGTCCTGGATTGTAAGATTGACGAAAACGCCGAATGGCTACGGTCACGTCCCAGAGGGTAAAAGTTATGGTTTCGAGGACGTTACAGGTCCAAACCCGAATATTAGGAAAGGGGGCGACAGTATGTTCACTAAACGTTCTAGCCAAGAAAGTATTGAAGCTATCAGCAGTCAACTTAGCGTCAACTATTGGGTTTCCTAAGGCATCTCGAAGTACGCGTTGCTGCGTTTTTCTCTGCGCTTTTACTGTGCGCGAAAAGAGCTTCGCAACATTTAACGAAGGGTTTTTGGCAAACTTAACCTCATCGGCTTTTCGTTTTCGTCAGACAGCTTCTTAGCCTCTTCAAAGATTTTTTGGATCAAGGGCAGGATGGAGGTGTCGTTTTGTAGATGAAAACGACGGGAGAGTCTACGCAGTCTACGGCGGAATGATAAAGGGAGGTAGACTTCATATTTGACATAAATTATTTTCTTACGGGGAACAAAACGAGAAATAAGTGGACCTAGAACTTTGTAAAAAGTATCAGTACAAACATTCACATCCAAACATAGAAAGAAGTTAGTCCAGTCGTGTGAATTTAGGTGTGTTAGCAATTCCCTCATATTTGCTGATCTGAAATCACGGAAAAAGCTATATTTTTTGGAAAACGTTTCAGCAGACTCTAGTTCTAGTGAAGAGAGAACTATAGTATGATCAGAATTCCCAAGTGGATCTAAAGGTGACACTGACAATGGCTGACAACCTCTACAAAAAAATAAGATCAAGTATGTTTGATCCTCAGGTGGAAAAATCAACTACCTGGTCCCAAATGCCTATATTAATGGCCTCAAGTAGGTCTTCGAACGCTACAGGACTGGAAGTTGGAAACCAGTGAACTTCAGGAAGATTGAAGTCACCTGCAATCAAGCAGTACTTTAGATATAAGTCAGCTGCAGCGCGAAATGCCAGCGAGAGACAAAGATCGTAATCATCGCTGGCATTGGGTGGGCGATAGACACTACCAACGAGTAAAGAGTAGTTATCTTTTAGAACTACTCGGAGCCAACAGCTCTCCTCTACCGCGGAAAATTGGCGATAGTCCAATGGAAAAAATGTAAGTGGTTGCCTAACATAGATAGAGCTTCCTCCGCCACGGCCCTCGTGTCGATCATTCCGAATGTAAGCGTAGCCTAGAATAGAGAGTTCGGAGTCGGATACACAGGGTGTTGCCCATGTCTCGGTAACTATTACTATGTCAGGGCTGTGGATGAAAACCAGCGTCTGGAGCAAAGGCATCTTATTAAGCAGAGATCTGGCATTGAGGACGACTAGTTTAAGTGGGCACGTTTTTGGTTTCTGAAACGGGACAGTTAGGCTGTCAGGGTGACTGCCTTCGGCCAAAGAAATGCTCTTTTCACTTTAACTATCTGTCCATCCCTTATTTTGAGATTTGCCTTGCCATTGGTCTTTCGTGTTTCCAGTTCTTTTATTAGCTGTCGCATTTTCATTTGCTCTTTTAACCCACATTCCGGTTGAAATAACACACCAGAATGCGGACCCCGCAGTGTTGAATTTCTCTGTAGCAGGAGCTGTGCCTGTGCTTCATTTTCCAAGATGATCTTAAGAGGTCATGGTCGAGGATTTGTATCGGGTGTAGACAGAGCCTTCCCTATTCTATATGCCTTGAGAATATTAATGGACTCGCCGTCCGTTAGCAGCGTTTTGCATACAATTGAAGGAGATCCAAGTCATGTTAAACTCGCTCCTTTGGAATAATTAAAGCTGACTCCTGGACACCTTTAATGACTTCATTCTGTTTTTGAACTAATCTAGGGCCCGTTTGTAACTCAGATCTTTCAGCTGAGTGAGTACTGGTAACCAGCTCACTTTGCCTGATAGGTCCAGATGAGCCGGGTGTTGTGCAGGCTGAAGCCAAATCTCTGCACGACTTGTTATTCTTAGACCTTTTATTCTTTGGCTTAACAAACTCGCCAACCTCTTCAACATCGCATGTTGGTGCAACGTCTACCAGTGATGTAGCGATTGGCGGTAAAGCCATATTAGTGCTGATGCTACCCGAAAAAAGTACTGGTGGAGTGGCCTAAGGACTAGATTGGGCTCCCTTCGGAAGTAGCGAAGATTTCTCTGGTTTACCGGGTCCAGCTATCGCGATATGTTTAATGTGACTTTTATGTAAGCTTGAAGAAGCTATATATGAACACGAATTTTGCTTTGCGGTAGGTTTATTACGAACAGGAGCTTTTTTAACAGTTAAGCAAGATATAGATTTTTTAAAGTTATCTATTCTTTTCTTGGATTGCTTATTTCTTGCTCTATCCTTGAGAATTTCTGCTGGAGGTTGAAACACCCCATTCATGTTTCGTATTCGTAAGCTACATTAGTTAAGCTTACTGAAATTTACCCCGTTTAGCGGGAGGTGAACAAATAGCAGAATAACGATAGTTACAATTGTTTTCTGCTCGTCCATTAAATTGCTTAACAAGATCCCCTGCCAATATGGCCGAGTGGGTAGATGTGCAGATAGACGGTCCCAAGAAACTAGGTCGTGGACCGATTTTTTGTGACAATAAACTTATGGAACTAGAGTTTTGCATGTTAGAATTGCCACAAAATTAACCGAGAGTCAGTAATGATATTCAAAAATAGGAATAGATAAATATAAGGACTCAGCCTTTGGTTTGAGCCCCTTCCGCGATTGAGAGCAGATGCAGGGAGCACACAGCCGGCGTGAGTTTCAGAGAGCCGCAAAGATCGAGGGTCCAAGTCGCAATTTACAAATTCAGAGGAATATAAAGAAAATTCTTTAATAATTTTCCAGCACCGTGTCTTCTACAATGAGGTAGAGACTAAAAACTTGTAGGCTCGAGGTACTTGAAATTCGAAACCAATTTCAAACAACGCGCTACTAAGTGTGTAATACTGGGGCTCTCTGGGCCTTAAATATACAATTTATTTATTTATATTGAAGGCCCAGAGGGCCCCATCATTATCCTAATAAAAAGATATAGTTCATCATACCCCATAATTACAGAGGCCACTGGGCCATAATTATTAGCCCGATGACAACCAAGTACTACTTAAGCTTACGGCTATAATGGGGTTCATGCGGGTGGGGTCTCTGTAACGGCGTTAATTTCCATGAATAAAATGCATGAGATCCGTCAAATGTAGTTTGATGACGTTAACTGGCTGGTGTCAAAATCAAATGTCAGTTGGTCAAAAATAAAAATGGCTTCGAAATGAGAATGAAAACGTAGTAATTCCTTCATTACACAGCGCAAGATTTAACGGAGCAACCAAATGAAGTCAAACTATTTCCGACTCCTTGCACTGACACCAAAATTTGGTTCACTGCTCACACCGATCCTCCCACCAATCGTGCTGGACTGCTATCACACCGATTGGATGAACATGATGACACTGGTAGCAGCATTAAAAAGAAGTCAAAACGAGGGGGAAAAAATTGAAAATTGTAGACAACAAAATCGACAAAACGACGTGCTCGTTTTTATGGGAACATAAGGTGAAATTGACGGCAACGACGCCAGTCAAATGCCCTACCAAATGCCAACAGATTTGAACCCGGAAAGGGGACTGGATTTATCGTGCAAAATATCCAGCAATAATCGCCAGGTGCAAGAAAGAACCAACAATCTTCAGAAATCGAGAGAACAAAAAAAGATGGCAATGATGTACACAAATGTGCAGAGTCTATCGAACAAAATAGATGAAATCAGATTGGTCGTGGACCATTTACAACCTGACTTCATAGCTCTAACTGAAACATGGTTAAATGAACAAAGCGCAGACAAGAAGTCAGGGTGGACGGATTTCAGCTTATCCGCATGATAGAAACGGACCTACGGGTGGTTAAACTGAAATTTTCATACGAGAAGCCATTGAATTCATTTCGGATGGGCCTCGCCAAATAGAAACTCGTCTTGCGAAATACTTAGATGTAAATTGAAAGTTCCAAACCAACCAGACCTCCATATGGCCGTGGTATATCAACCCCCAGGACAGCGAACGGACATGGAGGAAGAAAT
>WEDG01004750.1:0-159740 GCA_017591395.1 Schistocephalus solidus | reverse complement strand
CCAGCTGATAAGGCTACCGTGGAGACACGATGGGGTCAACTGCGAAATGTCATCCAATTATGTGGCCATTCCTCACACCCCAGTTGGTTGTCTGTCCTGTAGCACAAACTGGTCATCTGACCATTTCATTTCTCCTCTGTTCATTTCGTCTGACGACGGGTTGGTGTTACCAACTTGAAAAATTCACGAGTAAAACTCGATTTTTCCGAGAACCTTCTTTCTTAATATATATATATATATATATATATATATATATATATATATATATATAATAATAATAATAATAAAGTGGAACCGACAAAGACAAGGGAGACCGAATGGCCATTTCTGGCTTATTAGCCGTCATCAGCCAGTCATAGCCCAATCCCAGGTGTGGGAACACCTGGGATTCGAACCCGCGACCTTTGGTATTTGAGTCGAACGTTTTCACCATTGAGCCACGGGCTCGTTGCTTTGTCGGTTGCGATCGGGAATATGATGATAGTGTGTGGCTCACCAATCTGCTAAAGGAACATTTATGTTCCGTTGTGCCCTGAACTCAGACTAGAGTACTTCACAGGCAGTCGCATAGCGACGTGTTGCATATGTTAATAATGTGGAACCGACAAAGACAAGGGAGACCGGAATGGCCATTTCTGGCTTATTAGCTGTCATCAGAAGTCATACCCAATCCCAAGTGTGGCACACCTGGGATTCGAACCCGCGACCTTTGGTATTTGAGTCGAACGCTGCTACCATTGAGCCACGGGCTCGTTGTTTTGTCGGTTGCGATCGGGAATATGATGATAGTGTGGGCTCACCGATCTGCTTAAGGAACATGCATGTTCCGTTGTGCCCTGAGCTCAGACTGAGTCTCGCAGGCGGTCGCATAGCGAAGTGTAGCATATGATGATAATGGAACCGACAAAGACAAGGGAGACCGGAATGGCCATTTCTGGCTTATTAGCCGTCATCAGCCAATATACCCAATCCCAGGTGTGAACACCTGGGATTCGAACCCGCGACCTTTGGTATTTGAGTCGAACGCTCTACCATTGGAGCCACGGGCTCGTTGCTTTGTCGGTTGCGATCGGGGAATATGATGATAGTGTGGCTCACCGATCTGCTAAAGGAACATTTATGTTCCGTTGCGCCCCGGAACCTCGTGACTAGAGTATTTCACAGGCAGTCGCATAGCGACGTGTTGCATATGTTAATAATGTGGAACCGACAAAAGACAAGGGAGACCGGAATGGCCATTTCTGGCTTATTAGCCGTCATCAGCCAAAACATACCCAATCCCAAGTGGAACACCTGGGATTCGAACCCGCGACCTTTTGGTATTTGAGTCGAACGTTTCTACCATTGAGCCACGGGCCTCGTTGTTTTGTCGGTTGCGATCGGGAATATGATGATAGTGTGGGGCCTACGGATCTGCTAAAGGAACATTTATGTTCCGTTGTGCCCTGGAACTCAGACTAGAGTACTTTCACAGGCAGTCGCATAGCGACGTGTTGCATATGTTAATACGTGGAACCGACAAAGACAAGGGAGACCGGAATGGCCATTTCTGGCTTATTAGCCGTCATCAGCCAGTCATACCCAATCCCAAGTGTGGAACACCTGGGATTCGAACCCGCGACCTTTGGTATTTGAGTCGAACGCTTCTACCATTGAGCCACGGGCTCGTTGCTTTGTCGGTTGCGATCGGGAATATGATGATAGTGTGTGGCTCACCATCTGCTAAAGGAACATTTATGTTCCGTTGTGCCCTGAACTCAGACTAGAGTACTCACAGGCAGTCGCATAGCGACGTGTTGCATATGTTAATACGTGGAACCGACAAAGACAAGGGAGACCGGAATGGCCATTTCTGGCTTATTAGCCGTCATCAGCTGTTATACCCAATCCCAGGTGTGGAACACCTGGGATTCGAACCCGCGACCTTTGGTATTTGAGTCGAACGCTTTCTACCATTGAGCCACGGGCTCGTTGTTTTGTCGGTTGCGATCGGGAATATGATGATAGTGTGGGCTCACGGATCTGCTTAAGGAACATGCATGTTCCGTTGTGCCCTGAACTCAGACTAGAGTACTTTCACAGGCAGTCGCATAGCGACGTGTTGCATATGTTAATAATGTGGAACCGACAAAGACAAGGGAGACCGGAATGGCCATTTCTGGCTTATTAGCCGTCATCAGCCAGTCATACCCAATCCCAAGTGTGGCACACCTGGGATTCGATATATATATATATATGTTGCTAAAGGTGCAACAGGCAAGACGCATACAGCTGTTTCACGGTTGTTACTGATCATCAGTACGTCATATAAAGCACCACGTGACATATGAAGAATGTGCAAATTGGGAACTCTTTTTTTATAAGGCTTTCCGCTGTTGCACCGAGGATTGGCAACACTGGAAATGCGAGAAATGGTAAGGATGCTCCAGATGGCCACCCACTCCTGTGCATCCCGCATAAGCTGGTTAAGGAATCACCTTCGCGCTCGGCTTTGCCTTCTTAACGGGGATGGGCTAAATAACATTCAGCCAATACATTTCCTGTATAACCTTTTTGTAGGACGTTCTTAAATTCTTCTTTTGGTAAGGATGCCTTGTATGGCCGTCAAACAGGACCAGGAAAAGGAACCGTCTACAATGTGGCTTTGTGCTAAATTCCAAGGAAATTATGTTTAGGATTAAGGTGAGGGTTAGGGTTCAGTTTAGGGTTATGCTTAACTTTGAGGTTAAGCCCATAGTTGGGATGAGTGTGGTTAGACTAAGGGTTAAGGTTATTGTCGTGTTTGTTGTAGCGTTTGGGTAGGGTTAAAATTAAGGTGACGGTTTAGTTTTATGTTTGGGTTATTCGTAGCGTTAAAACACGGACATATTTACCCTTTCTGAAACTTACCGTTATGTCACATGTTTTAAGCGGGCGCGGCGGTTTCTATTCCCGTGTCCTGTTTGGCAACCATACAAGGCTTCCTCACCTTTCTTTTCACCACCCAGATACCTTAACGTGGACTAATCTGTGTCTGGAACACGGTAACACACGATAGAATATCAAATTGCCTTCTCCGTTTATCTTTTGATAGTCGTTGATTTACACTCTCGTACAACGTATTTTATTATTCCTATGGTTGTCTTCCCCCTAGCCTCAAAGAACATGTCCCAAAGGAATATGTGAAGGTGAAGGGCATAGAAAAGCGGATAAAAGAGGTGAGCATTTCGTCCAGTTTTCTGACGGACGCGCATTCAGTTCGTCAATGTGTTAAAGACGTTGGTTTTTTTAAATATTTCGTTGCGACCTTTAAGAGGACTGCCGGTTGATGGCATCAAAGTAGAACTAGATAAGCTATATACAAGAACTTTTTTTAAACTAGCGAAACCGCTTCATTAGGATAACAGCTGTCTATGGTGCGCTAAATATTTTGAGTATTTTTCCTCCGGAAAATTGTCTGTACCTCGTTTTTCTGTGCAACCAAACTGTTCAGTCACGTGGACGCAGAAAGCGTGGGCTCGCCTGTAAAGGCCCTGACAGATACACTTGGGATTTTGTTGCCTTTCCTTAAAAATGAACTTAAATATTGCAAAATAAGTTCGACTTCCAATGGTTCCTTCCTTTTACGAACTCTTTAAGACTGTCAAAGCAAAGTTTACATGACTGATAATATCCTTGCCAGTTTATGCTAGGACTCCCAACTAAGGAACAACGCTGTCTGTACTTTGAGGCTAATGTTTTTCTACCGATCTACTGGATAATTATGCTACAGCGCCATGCTTTTCAACCTAAATCTCTATTTGGATCTGTCGAACGATGTTAGAACTGATTTTTAAATGCACCTCCTTTAGCTTCAATCACTTTTTTCGCCTTGATGGGGAATATAACCTCCGACGTTCTCAACAATTTTCTTAGGTTTAGAGCAAAACTACAGAGCCTTTACGGACGTAAAAGGGTGCCCGTTACACAGCCTTTTCCGTTAAGCATGCGGACAAAGCTAGACGAAGGATTATATTAAAAAAAACTAGAAGTCAGACTGTGGCATAGCCGCACTTTCTCATCGGTAAGCTCGCAGAAACGTCCGCTTCCTTTTCATTTTGTTCTGAATGTAGTCGTCAAGCCAGGAAGGCAAGCCATGAGGGCAGTCCTGTCAACAGCCGTCTACGGGCGACTAGTCATCCGTGCTCCCATTGGCTGGCACGGCTGAATCACCGCTCTGTGGGTAGCACCAACGCACATAACTTCGTTGCTTTTGCACGTGCTCGCACCGTTACGATTCCTGGCTCCGCTCGTACACACGCCCTCGCACCTGCGTGCACTAGTGGGCGGCGGTGGCTAATGATGTCGTCGTCAGCCGGGTGCCGGCTCGAAAATTTGACCACCGCACCTGCCCACGATGCTGCCTTTTTGAACAGTGCAGGTAAAAGGCGAAGATAACGTGCAGTATTTTTACTAAGTACGAGGGAAGGAATTAACGCAACCAGAAAGTGTTTGCCATTAGACGGAATCAAACAGTCAAAAATTCTTGTCGAGTGTTCTTCCTTATAACCACCTACGCCATGCCACCCATCTGTCTGCATCAGCTGACAATTTCTCTCTCTCTCTCTCTCTCTCTCTCTCTCTCTCTCTCTCTCTCTCTCACACACACACACACACACACACACACACACAATGATAGTGAAGTTGCAGTTAGCAGTAACTATGGCATCGAGACCACCACTAGCACCACCACCACCACCAAACCGGCCAGGGTAGGGATTGGTTGTATGCCCCCGACAGGAGATGGAAACAGGATCCACCCGTAAAAAATGGTTTTGATTTAAATTCCAGGGAACTTGGAGTTGTCGTTAAGGTAAGGATTAGGGTTAATGTTGGGGTCGGGGTTAAGATTAGAGTTCCGGTTAAGGGCAGAGTCGGGGTTAAGATTAGAGTTACGGTCAAGGTTTGAGTTAGGGTTAGGACACGGGAATATTGATCGTTCCCGGAGTTTAGCGCAAGGCCGCCTGTATTACATGGGATGGTGTTCCTATGCATGTGTCCTGTCAGTTGCAAAGGACACATAAACAAGTCAGACCCTATTAGCTGTAGAAAATAATCCATATTCCCTTTTTATGCTCTTCAGTTTAGCCTCCTTATAATGCGAGCGACCGTTGGGCTTGGATTGCAAGGTGGACCTCAACTATGTGGAAGAATAAGAGTTGAGCTTCATAGCACGCCAAACACCGGAGCTAGTCTAGTTTATAATAGTTTGAAAGTACGTCGATCTCGCACAACACGTTAATGCCTGCAGTGGTACGAAGTCAAACAATAGCTCTTCCCTGTCAGATGTTCTGCCTCTGAGTCATGGTCAGCTACAGGAATTAACGGTAAGGATAACTTGTATGGCCGCTTACTCAAGACATCGGAAGAGAAACGCCCCGCCCACTTAACATAGGCGGCCTCGCGATAAATTTCAGGAAGGGCAAATGGTCCCTAACACTAACCATAGCACAAAACTGAACTGTAACCTTAATCTTCACCCTAGCCCTACCCTAAACCTAAACTCTATAGATAACACGAAGCCAAACCTTAATCCTTAAGATACTCCTGGCCCTAACCCTAAGTCTGAGCTTAACTCTACCTCTCATTTTAATCCTAAATCTAAGTTCCCCGGAATTTGGCGCAAAGCCACATGCATTGTGGGCGGTCCCTATTCGCGTGTCCTGATTAGGCGGCCATACAAGTCATTCTTACTGAATTAACAGATAGAACCAGCATCCTTATTCGCTCGACCATGACACCCTGCGTACTGCAGGGAGGCTGAACTTTCCGTCTTTAGCTGTTTCGGATTCCAGCCTCTCCAGCCTTTGGCTTCCAATCGAGGTCAGCGCACGTAAACTTTCCTGATCTCAGTCGAGAAATTTTGAGCCTAGGTTTGAATTTAAACCAAGACCCAGTTCCCAGTTTCAGCTGTAAAAGCCCAAAGTAAAGTAATAGCTGGGACTGCCGTCGGCAACCTAACCAGAAACCTTCACGCTAGAACTCAATAATTGTCCCATTTAGTCGACAACTCTTGTCTATCACCACAGTAAGTGCACCTGCAGAACGATTTTCGTGTGTGGACCTTGTGGGCGGGGAGTCGAGGGCGTAGCCTTTCACGCTGACTACTGCTCCGTTGATGCAGTAATGCAACTGCAGTGTTAGTCTATCCTGCCATACCACACAAATGTCACCTAACCCGCACTCATACAGATAGTTCGACCATCGCAGGCGATGTGGTCTACCACTGCCCCGAAGAGGGCGTGTTGGTAGCTTATAACGAGGTAGACTTGCAGGACATCTACTGCACTATCTTCTCTCAACCATCGTATTTCAGTGACGAGGCAAAGTTAAGAAAACTGGGGGAACGTTGGTACCATGTTTGACATGACCCGTCTACACGTACCACGCCTTTTCGTATCCCAAGCTCTAAACGAATCCGGCGCTAACTAAAAGGGCGGATCGCGGATCTCATTATAGGAGAGTGCGATAAAGACCAAACCTAGGAGGATCCATTACAGCTGGATAGAAGGACAACCAAATCGTCCTGTCAGGTTCCAGCCTTTGAATTCGGAACAGTTCGCATGCCAGTATAGCTTTAACCAAGTCATATTTGCGATAGGCAGGCAGGTATGTGCTGGGACCGAGCTATAAAAGGTGCGCTCAGTGACCTCTACGAGTCAAGTGGACTGGGGGTGATATTGGGCGCACTGATTGATGGGACGTAAATCCGTCCTCCACCACCAGCCATCCACGGGCTCAAATCTCAGTTGGAGGTGCTATAAAGGTCGCCTTAGGAGTAGCCACTGCGGTTGGGCCTCCGCTTCGAAAGTGCACCGAGATATTCCCTCAGCTGGCAACTTTTCAGGCCAAGACCTTTAGCGCGTCAGGTTGATTCCAGTGCAGAATGCAGTGTTTCTTGACCACTAAGAATATCCCGCTATCGACCTTAGTCTTCTCTTCCCCATGTACCGGTGGCCTATCGACCTACTAATAATTAAACTGGACGAGCCGGCTGATGTTTCTGCAACTTTTGATTGACGTGTTCCACACTGATGAGCAGAAATTGTTAAGGGAAAATTCCGCACAGCTCGACTGACATGCGGCATGCGCTCATAGGGTTCCAACTTTGGTATAACGCATCAACGGACCGGACCGTTTAGGGCGTAGATGCCACTCATATACAAGCCAGTATGTCAGGGAGAGTCTCCTCTTCGTGCCCGAGTATAAAGAGCTCCAAGTCCACATTCAGCACTTCTCTCCCCTTGGCCTACGAGCAATCACGCTTTCGAAGTTCATGATTTGTTTGTTCTTCAGAACATAACTTGATTGGGGGGATAATTTATTTGCATTATTCATTTTTGCTGTTCGTGCAGAAATGCTGTTTTGGACGGACTCTTAAACTTACCTTCCCATCATTCATTTTCAGAGCCATCAAAAATTGAGCGGTTTGCAGGAGAAGGAGGCCAAAATTAGGTACATTCAACTGTGTCGATCCCTCCCAACCTACGGAATAACCTTCTTCCTCATCAAGGTGAGCACCACACCTATGCCGGTTCCTTTGTGGTCGGTCACTGCGCGGCAAGGCCTATCGTCCTTCTCAGTTTTAGTATTGGGCAGGAAATTCGTGTCGTTTTGGTACCCCTTCTGAGTCGAATTAATGAGCACCAAATATTTTCATGATTAAACGCTGATTGGCGCACACTGTGCGGTCAGGTACACTGCGATATGCGCGCTCGATGAAGAACTCGGGTAGGTGGGCAAAATATTTTAGTTTTACGGTCTGTGCATGCGTCGCTGCCCGGTCATCGTGACTGTTTTAAGAGCATAGTGACCTCGGACGCTGAGTCACTCTTTCCAGTGGCTAGCTCACTCTGTCGACGGGATACGTCAGGTCATCACTCATTCCCTGTCTGCGTAGTCATCGGATGCCAGTGTCCAGCTAGATCCCTGACTTTCAGCATTGGTCAGCGCTCTAGGTTTTTTTTACCGCGTCCATTCGTTTTGCTGCTTCCCGGTACCTTTAGAAGATCTCCTCTCCGACCGAGACAGGGTCAAGTTACCTGCAGATGGGGATGACCGCAGTGGCCTGCGTGTGACTTTAAGGAGGAAATATTGCAGCCTGAATCTCACACAGGAGGAAGACTGCGTTGATTTGGCTATTGGCTGACCTTTAAGCCACGGCCGTTAGCGCGCTAAATGTACTGTAGTGTGGCTGAATTTGGGCTGGATAAGGCTCCTCCAGTCTTCCCCCGCCATACTACCAATAAAAAGTTCGATTCCCGCGGACTAGAGTTGAGATTAGGCGCAGTGACTGTCTTATCGAAAAGCTTCCAGCACAGGCCGTTTCGAGGGCACAAAGACCACGCCCACCTACTTCCAGATGACTATGATGAAACTGAGAATCTGTTCACAATTGTCAGCCTCCTCGAATGGCTAACCACCAGTTGAGCGGGTGTCTGGCCGGACACATCCCTTCAGCTGAGACCGTCCCACCCACAATCGAGCTTATGACTGGTTGTTGTCCTCTCACCAGGCAGTGGAGCTTGTAGCTATTGCGTTTCTGCCCTTTATAACTGCACGTTCGAAGCGGAATCAGGCGGGATTCATTCCACCGTAGTTCCTATGATTGAGTAAATTCCTTTTGGGGTGCCGCATGTCTGACAGCGAACAATTCATTCACTAAAAGCTCACTGAGGATCAGTTGTTTGCTCTCCTCATATATAGAATACCTCTGCTGCTCTAGTAGGCCACGCCACTCTGAGCAACACTTCCCAACACGTACCCCTTTATGTGCGCCATACCGCCTGATTCTTCGCATTTACATACCAAAAACAAGCCTTGTGTATGCAGGCTAAAGCGACGGTCAGGTCTCAAGAGCGTTGGCTGTGCGTTTCCCAAAGTCTTCGGCAAATACTGTCGAAAAGCCAGACATGGTTTCGGTTAAACTTCTGACCTTAAAGTACTCTCGTTCATTGTTGAAGTTTGGCACCTCTTCTTTGGCCTTGTTTAATTTCTGAGGAAATTATTGCGCCAACTTGGAGTAAAGCCTTCGGAACAAACCTTTCAGGCTCAGTCCGAAATTTGATATGAATATTTGACCCGAACTCCGTCGGCCACTTCGGAATAATATTTATAAAATGCCAGCTGGAATTCAGTAGTATAAACTAGCAACTTTTTACCGTACTGCCAGTACAGGTACTAGCTAAAAGTCCAGACACGCGTGTTTCGTCGATCTTGTACCGCTGCATGATACAGCTGCATAACATCTTCTTTTGGCCCGATGTTTAAGGCGTTACTAAGCAAATTATTTTCCCGAAAATCATCAGTCCGCGTAGTTCTGTTACATTGCCGGTCAGACGACGAACAGGTAGGTCAACGTGGCTGCCTTTGCTTTTAACGGTGAAATTGCATTTGTTAGGGGGTTGATGATGAGGACTGAGAAAGTAAGTCATCAGTGTGCATTTTATAAACTGAACCTTTTTACCTCTTACTTCAGACAGCACTCCCCGATATCATAGACTATTCATACGGGAGCGGTGTGTTCCAGCGATTCGATTATATTAAGAGGCATGCTCGTTATATCCTGAAGCTCAGCCTGGAGCCTTTGCAGAAAGTTTGCATTTTGACAGGCAATACAGTTGGACGGAATATCGAAAAGGGCAAAGGTAACTAGTATGATCATTTCTAGCCAATTTCTTGCTTTCAGGCCGCCATCTCTCAACCCCAGACCAGTAAGGCTTCGGCTAAGAAGCTGGAAAGATTGAATGTCGAGCGGTTGGGGCAAGCGCTTTGCCTCTTGAACCGCAAGCATAGCAGCGTTTCCGAGAAGTTCCGCTGGCAAAGAGGGTGGGGCTGTGGTAGACATTTTGGGCTAAGTTGACATTCTCAGCCCGCAACATCCCAAGTCCAGGAAGCCAGTGTTCAAAATCATACCTTTTGGGCATCTCCACGTCACAGTATGACAACCTATGCCTTACTCCATAAAACTGTTGACTAGAAGATCTAAACTCTTAGGCATGCTGTATTTAAACTGAGAGTCCGTATGGCCAGTGTGGTAGATAATTACGTAGTTCGTACTACTGAATGCAAGTTGGCAGCTTGTGAATACTACGCGGGGATTCCGCAGTGGCTGAGGGACTTTGGTTCATATATTCTGCTACCGAGCTGACATGCACAAATTCACTTCGTTTATATTTTTGAGGTGCTGCAGGTTATCAATCTCAAAGTACTTTCTGTTCAAGACTGCCTCGTCCAAAACATCCGTGACAGTTTTGTATGGTGTAAAATGCGACTTTGCCCGTATGCAATTGGACATTTTCTATTTTTGTACCACGTAGCTGCTTGCAACCAAATTTCAGAAGGATATCTTGTAAATGCGACTGTTTGTATGCAGTCGTTCAAATTTCGGCATAGAAAGAGCACTAGAGGCTTCCCATAATTATTGAACCTTACTCTGTGTTTCTAGGAAGCCGTTGTTCCTTTACCTTCTAGAGGCTTTGTAGGACGTTTTAGGACGAACCGCACCGAAAGTGTGAAACACTGTTCAGCGGCAACAGCGCCAGGCTTATTGGCAGCCCAGCGCAGTCTAAAGATCAACCTGCTGCCATTTTCTGTAAAAAAGCGACTACATTCGGCGGTTTGCGCTGGACCTACGTGGTTTTACCTTGGTGTACTTTGGGTTCACCATATTTACCATAACCATAACTCTTATTTTCGACGTGGCCCAAAGGGTGTCGTGCAACCGACAGTGACATCTTATCAGGTCGAATACATGGCGGAGCGTTAAATCGCAGTTGATGCGTAAGCTACTGAAGCCATCGTTCCTTCATCGCGGTTAAAAACACATGCTTTCAATGTCGTCTCTTATTCCTCCCTGTTTCAGGAAAAGCTCACTGGTAGGAACAAGCTTGTGCCCCGCCTCTTCGGCGTAAGCAAGGAGAGCGTGATGCGTGTTGACGAGAAGACGAAGGAGATCCTTGAGACTTGGCCACTCACCCGGGTCCGTCGATGGGCAGCCACTGCTAACCTCTTCACTCTTGTGAGTGCAGGACTTATCTCGCCTGACTAAACTTTCTTTTTTTTATCCCAGCTGCAGTCTTTAACATTTTTTTCCTCTGAAGAGCTTTAAAGGTACTTTACCCGAGAGTTCGACCGTTGTGAACAACGATGTCCACTGGGAGTGGGCGCAGGGATGAAGTACGTCGGAATTTTCCGATGTTGAAACAGAGTTTCATTGCATCTACCTCACGCGCTCTTCCCACATGCATCTTGCTTCGGGACAAGTCGACCGAAGGCGGGGGTAGGCACAGTGGCTTAGGAATCGAAGCTTCCGTCTATATGCACCACACACGGCCTAGCCTCCAGAGGGGGAGGGTCCTCGGAGTTCGCATAAGTGAAAATTACATAAAATCCTCATTTAGGAGCCATTGCAGCCTTGCCCTCAGTGCTGTATAGAACTGAGTTATCTTATTGGTCGAAAACCTTCCAGGTCCAGAGTGCGGTAGCTGGAGCGCAAGTATACTACCACGTAAAACTAATCCACGCGCAAGTCCCTGTCCTTGCACCACCCTTCTGTGGAGCAGACGGGGGACTAAATCGGGCTACGACGGTCGAACTGTCGGGTAGGTCCGTATAACAAGTGTTCCCGTGCCAAATTCCCGAGGTTTAGGGTGAGGTTTTAGGTTCATGTTAGACTTGGGGTCAGAACACGGGACTAGGTGCCCCCCTGGAACTTAGCATAAGGTCACATGTAATGCCAAAGGTTGGGGACGGCCCTTATTCCCGTCTGCGAACCAATGGCGACTTGGTTCATCGTTACCCGGTCTCGGTGTTGTGCTAAGGATGGATACCACTTTCTAGCCCTTACTAACTGGCTGCTCTTTCCTTTAAGTTAAACACATTTCACTCAGGATACTTATACGGTGCATGCATTTGTCACGCGTGTGTAAACACGTTAAGGCGATAGTTCAAGTGCACAAATATTACATAAGACTTCGTGACCTTCGTCGGGCCCGCTCTGTAGTTATGACTGTCATTGACACAATATATTCTAGACTTATAACGATAGGCATTCGAACTGCATACTAGGCGATTTACCTAACGGAGGTTGTAGACGTTGGTTTGAAGAGAAGCGTACCTCCGTTTTTCACAGAGCACCGTCATAGCTCTCGGGTGTGAGTCATGTCGTTCGAGGTGACTCACTGCTTATGAGCATGGAATTCCCACGAACAGTTTCTACACCGCGACGTCTTGCACGGAGAGGAGAAGCTAATACGAGTGGCGTCAGGGTCAACCGCGATTGTCTCAGGTGTCCCTTTCCAGACCTGTTACCAGCAAAGCCATCCACCTATTCCTGCAGCAGCAGTCTTATGAAATCGCACCCTGGCTATATAAAAGTGCTCCCCCAGTGAGTGCCAAGATAGGATTTTCAGGATCATTCTGCTTGCCATTAACGGAGCCATGTGTTTTATTTGATAGTGACCCCCTAAGCAATACTCAGCCCAAATGCGCAGCATACCAAATACGTAAAGCGAATCGCCAGAGGAGATCGAGATAAGTAAGCGTTTGCTCTCAGGCCGTTAGTGTAGTTTTGTCCTCCTGGCGGGGCGCTCAAAGATAAATTGCTTAGGTAACTGCGTTTTTCAAGCGAGAGCGAAATTAGGACCGACCAAGTTCATGAGACCTGCTTATTACGAGTGCGCATGTCAATATCAATGGGCTAGATGGGCACATACTCCCATAGACTGTTCGCTAAAGACGGGCTTGTGTGTACCTTCAAAACGCACCGGTGGGAGTCAGCACATGCTCTACGGGGTAGTTCAGAGGATTTGTTTTGTTATTCAACTTCAGGCAGCCCTCCATTTTATTAGCTATTTAAGTGCCATCTAAGTGGAGAAAATTAAGGAATGCATGCATGCAAAAAGCGCTCGCGAGGCGATGGACTCTAATTATCTGACTAGTCAAGGTATGTTTTCCAAACATGGATCCTGGCTCCCTTTGTGAGCCAGGACAAACGAGGAATTTACTAATTCCCACGTCTGACGGATGTGGCACTGCAGTCCATAGGTAGGGACCACCAGCTCAAAAAATATATATATATATAAGCACCCGTTGTGCCACAAACGCAGCTGTGTGCGAACTCTCTACAGAAGGGCAGAAACACATTGCAGCGAGTCGGATGACAAAAGGGCAGAACTCCGCTACCTCCAGCGCCTTTTCATAGCCAACGGATACCCTCGTAACTTCATCGAGCGCAGCAGGCTGGCCAAACCAAGAAAAAATCTGGTAACAGAACAGCCAAAAGTCTGGCGTGCACTGCCATACATTGACGGCGTCTCTGAGGCAGTTTCCCGCCTCCTCAGACCGCTGGGGATCGGAATCGCCCATCGACTGGATTCAACCATTCGGAATCTAGTTATGAGACCGAAAGCCCCCTTCCACGAGGTGAGACGTCAAACATCATCTACCGGATCCAATGTGACTCCTGTGAAGTTAACTACGTCGGAGAGACAGGGAAGCGGTTGCAGACCCGTGTTACCGAACACGTGCGGGCAGTGAGGAGAATGGACCCATTGTCCCTGGTGGCGGAACACTGTGCAAACTCTGGGCACACGTTCGCCTTCCAAAACGCTGAAATCCTGGGTCGAGGAAATGACCGCGTAACCAGGGAAACAATTGAAGCCTGGCACACGGAGCCTACGTCCATCAACCGTTGTGTCGCCCTTCCGGCAGCCTACCAGGCCCTCCGGGCGCAGCTCATCGAACGTAAGAGCAAACACGGAATTAGGCCAAACGTGAATTCCACCGCGGGAGAACCTAGGATGGATATGCACCTAACCACGCCACAATTCGGTGCCGACGAAGGCGCAGTCATGAGTGCCGCCGCATCAATTACTACCCCGACAGACGAGGAGACATGCACTCAGGACACAAACATTACTATCGACCCAGGGCGCCAATTAAGGTCAATGCGGACCCAGACAATGGCCGCCCCCCTCAACGAGAGACATGTCAACTGACAGCAATTTCCTCCTTCCCCCTTCTTCACCCCCGGTGGCTACAGAGATGATTCCTGTGTGTATGCTGGCAAAGAACGCCAAAGCCAATTAAGGACTCCCCCACCCCGTCCTCCTATAGTGCACACTGTTAAGGTAAACCCGTAAAATCAACCCTGTGTTACAAACTGGCTATCACCCCCTATAAATACTGTGAGACGCGGTACGATACTCACCTCCAACGATGGAAGCTTGTATGCTTTTGAAACGTCAGGACAATACACCTATAGTCCCTGAGATCGCCTTTTCTTCTAATTTATGTCCGGGGACACGCATTTTCCGCTTCTATCATATATATATGCAGACCGACAAAGACAAGGGAGACTGGAATGACCATTTCTGGCTTATCAGCCGTCATCAGCCAGCCATACCCAACCCCAGGCGCTGCGGCGCCCGAGGCTCGAACTCGTGACCTTGTTGGGCAGAAGTCCAACGCTCTACCCACTGCGCCACGAGCTCGTTGTCTTGCCAGTTTCGATCGGGAATATTAACAATGGTAAAGGGGCGCTCACCGATCGGGTACAGGACTCACTCGTCCCGTTGTGCCTTGGGGCTAACTCTCAAGCCCCGCCAGCAGCCGTAAGGCAGCTAAGGATATAGGCAGAATAACATGACCGACAAAGACAAGACAAGCCAGCCAGCTCGTGGCACAGTGGGTAGAGCGTTGGACTTCTGCCCAACAAGGTCACGAGTTCGAGCCTCGGGCGCCACAGTGCCTGGGGTTGTGTATGGCTGGCTGATGACGGCAAATGAGCCAGAAATGGTCATTCCAGTCTCCCTTGTCTTTGTCGGTCATTTTATTCTGCCTATATCCTTAGCTGCCTTACGGCTGCTGGCGGGGCTTGAGAGTTAGCCCAAAGGCATAACGGGACGAGTGAGTCCTGTACCCGATCGGTGAGCGCCCCACTACCATTATATATATATATATATATCCTTCAGAGTCTACCCGCGTACTACACCAGCTGCTAAGGCGAAGACAGCCGCTTAATTTTCCTAACATTTTTGAGCCCTTAGTTTTATTTGCACAGAGTAAGGTCGCCTTCTGCGTCGGATAACCGACAAATGTTTTCCACTCACAGTGTGCGAAATAAACTAGCGAAATAACCCCAAAAGTTACCGGATTATTGAGTTTTAAAATACCCTGCCTTTTGAGGAAGAAATTTGTTTAACCAATGTCGCTGGAAGCATTATTATGCCCTAAATTCACCCTGCCGACTTCATGACCGCACACTTCCTGTTGATCGGTGGATGTCAACAGAATAAAGCGAACATGTCATTGGTTGCGTGAGGTTACCGAGTATCATATGGCCATCTCGAATTTCAACTTTTAAGTTAAGCAGAAAAATTTGCTTTGCTTCGACGAGTTAGCTAACTGTCTTGACCGAACTTATTTTGTTAAAACTCTTATTGTAGTTTTTATGAGTACACTACCGGCATGTCTGATCTATTGCAAAATGTCGTACATTATGCGTACACGTTTGCAGCACATAGGAGCCGCATATAACCCAATACAGCATACCGCAATTTTGGTATTTAGAGTCGCAACTTTAGAAAGTGTCAATCAACGAGCAGACGATGGGATCCGGGCTGTTCAGGTCGGTACTGCTGCCATAGGCCTAAAATAGGCACCGCTATGTAACTGTTAATCGGTACTTCTTCATCTCACCACCAGGATTGGCTGGTGGTGAGCGGTATAAGGCTGTTATGATGCCTGGAATAATTTTAACTTGCCTGGTACATGGAATGGCAATACGAACATAGAAAGGGTCCTAAGGTCTGGAGAGCCATTTCTCGTAATACGGGAGCCTCCATTAATCCCCCCTTTCAACCCTCTCGTTTACATACATAAGCGAATAATATCTGTGTCATAATTAATAGCCGCTTTTGGCAAATTTTCATGATTAATTTGACCCCATTGTAAAAACCTTGGCGGCCTCGGTGGAGTTCGAATCCAAAGCAGCAAGGGTAAGGCTTCTCGATGCAGCCAACTTTCGAACCATCGTTCCCTGTAAAGAAGCGGTTTTATCACTCGCACAAAAATCCTTTCACAGGGCTATTTAACATCTGACTTGTATCCTGTATAGTACAATTTAACACAGGGGTTTACATTTGGATGTTTATATTTGCCGGATACGAGACCACTTGGGCTCTGACGTCACCTAGTTGCCCTTTTTCACAAATGCATGTTTTTACTCACTTGCCCGATTTTACGGCCACTTTCTATCTCTAATGCACATTCTGCATCAGCCAAATTAAATTTTCTGCCTACCGTGTTTCAGGATTTTGGCGAATACAGTCCAGATGGAAACTACATTATGCAGACAACGGAGGGCGAACAGATAGCCCAGTTGATATCCGGGTACATTGACATCATCCTCCGCCGTCAGAAGAAATGCGATACCACGGGCTATGAGGAGAACGATTCCAGCGCCATCTTTGAGGAGAACGTAGGCCCTTCACGGTAGGATTATTTTTGCATCACCCCCCCCCCCCCTGGAAGTAATGTTTATGGGCGTTGGGGGATTGAATGACTTTTAAACAGAAACTGAACTAAAATCTCTGATGAATGCATGAAGACTGCCAGTACTTACTCCTGAACATCAGCATCTTGGCTGTGCAGACTCCCCGAGTAAAGGGGGGAGGGGGGGGGGGTGCGTCGAAGCATGGACAACTCCGGTCCACTTTCCGAGTACAAATCGCCAGCCAGATTGGCAGTTCGCTGACCAGTGAGTAGCAGAAGGCGATTCCTGAGCGGCGAGGAGGGAGAGAAGTGGTCTAGGGCGTCAGTGGACTGTGTAAAAATACATGGGCCATCTCGTAGTCTAAGCAAGGTACAAGCAACCAGAATTTGAAATTTTGTGACCGGATACAGGAGTTCCCGTGTCCTCATTAGGGTTATACAGGCCAGCCACAAGGTAAGCGGCCCACGAGTCCTCTCTAGACTTCCGAAAAGGAGACAGGAAAAAGCTGCTGCCGTAAGCCTACAGCGCTGCTGGGGACGAGCGCCCTGTGCAGGCTGCTACCAGGGCTGACGATGGCTTTGGTTTGGATGACACACGAACAGCGCGGAGGCACTTCGCCCATTTGACCCCTGCGTGCCTATGAGAAAGTAGGAATAAGCATAGGGCGAACGCTGTTCCAGTCTTGCTCTCCTTTGCCCGGAACTCGGAAGATGTGCGTCGGATCACCAGACGAAGTGGTTTTCAGTCCATCCACCCTACGCGTTCGACTGGAGAAAACCAGTTGGCAAGCGCCACTCTCGCGTGACCCCATATATACCCTGACAATAAATATTCCGCAAAATCCAGTCGTCTCCTTGTGTACCTGCTACTGCTACCATTTACCCCTACAAGTTACTAGGTCCTATTTTTCCATGTCGTCCCTTTTAAAATGACACAAAAACAACAGTTTACGGCAGCTTCTTTCGATCTTATCACACCTATACCAGCGAACATGCGAGTCCCAGGAAGTAATTGAGGAAAAGGTAGACGCCATCGCTGGGACAAGAGCTTTATTCGCCTGACGTTTCGGATTCCAAATCGAACACATCAGAGACAGTATCAGATAGGGATATGTATGACTTACCCGTATCTGATACTGTTACTGAAGCTGCGTTCGATTTGGGATCCGAAACGTCAGGCAATTTAAGTTTTTGTCCCAGTGATCGCGTATCCTTTCTTAGCACACCTGTCATCTAGTTTGGATCCCTCCTGACACTGAAAGACACGAAGACGGGTTTTGCTGGACACCTTTATATTTATATGCACCGACGTTACATGAATATTAGATATAAGCAATAATATTTAGGCATGTAAAACGTGTGTGCTCAAGTTCGTGATTAGGGTAAGGATTATTCACATGGGTCCGTAAAGAGGACATGGAAATAAGAACGCCCCGCCCACTTAACCTAGGTAGCCTTGCGCTAAGTTCCAAGAAAGGTCAATATTCCCGTGTCCTAACCCTAACTCAGACCTCAACTTTGAATAAAGTTTTTACGAAATTTGGTCGAACTAACTTATATGGCCTTTGAGGAGTCAGGTATATAAGACCCCACGTAATACAGGTAGCCCTGCGCTTAAGTCTAGGAAGGTTCAATATTCCCATGTCCTAGCCCTAACGATAGTTCGACCGTCGTAGTCCGACGATGTCCACCGTATGCTCCATGGAAGGGTGGAGCAGGGACGGTGACTTGCGTGTGAATTCGTTTTAAGTGATAGTAGTCTTGCGCTGCATCTACCGCAATCTCTCCTCCTCCCCCACCTGAGCCCGGTGTCAAAACAGAGTCAATAAGACCAGAGGCGGGAGAGTGCGCAGGTGGCTGGCGCGGCCGGGTCCCCTAAGTCCTAGCCGCCTCTAGGCGTGCCACCACACCTCCCATGTTCGGCATTTGCTAGCGGAGCGCAACCTGAATAACGCATGCCGTGCCCTGATGTGGCCCCCGTGTTGGTCCAACGCATCTATCACGTGGCCCGTTTAGGGGGCACTAGCCCTAACATACACCTAACCGTAGCCCTAATCTTAACCCTAAGCCTAACCTAAACCCTACTGTTGACACTAACCCGAAACTTAAACCTAACTTACGTTAACTCTAACCTTATCCCTAACTTCAAACGTAACCCTAACCGTAAACCTTATCCTATTTCCCTTGGAGTTGGGCGCAAGGACACGTATATTGCGGGTGGTTCCTGTTCTCATGTCCGTGATTAATTCCACCGCTTCCCATCCGAACTGGGAACGATTTGCATAGTAGAAATTTTAAGAATGCACAAAATATTTAATACCTCGTTACAGTTGGCGCAGCACGCGTCTCTGTTGCTCTGTCACCCGGTGGAGATTGGTTGCGTTCCTCCCCACTTGTCCTTAAGACTTATGTCAGGGGGCGCCCCCTCATGCACACCTCTTTTGTGCATATTGCCTGCAGGACGTCGCAGCCTTTCCTGGTTGGGCGGGCGCCAACAGCGCGAGTCTCCTCCCATGCAAATGTGTGTCCCCTGCTCATTGTGTTTGCACGGCCCTGGTCCCCACAACGGGTTGCGCCGCAGACGCGCTGGACCAAAATGAGGGCCGGATTGGATCATGGTATTCGCTAATCGGACTGCACAGCATCCGCCCATGGGGAAGGGGAGGGGGATTGAGTAGCGTAGAGTAGACTCCACATTGCGCTAGCCACTATGCCCAACCCCAACTCCAGGTGATCGACGGGCCCGGGCAGTGGACTGGTGCACAGGAGGTGGAAATAATGAGACTGATTCTGGGGGTACTCATCCCCACGGCACCTCAACGCATTCCTCACTATTCCTCCGATAGGCTTCACGACGTGCTGAAAGTTGTGGCTTGAAGGGCTGATGGGCCA
Organism: Schistocephalus solidus; assembly: GCA_017591395.1. Taxonomy (NCBI): domain Eukaryota; kingdom Metazoa; phylum Platyhelminthes; class Cestoda; order Diphyllobothriidea; family Diphyllobothriidae; genus Schistocephalus; species Schistocephalus solidus. The sequence continues at coordinate 140,333 of WEDG01004750.1, read as the reverse complement.
ACTCGGTCCATCTCAGGGCGAGAATCACGCCCAATGGCTCCTCCTGAATGTGGTTTGTACTTCAATCTCACATGTGCGTAAAACCCGGTACATGTGTGCGCGGAGCAGGTCGTGTGTGGCACGAACGGCGGACTGAGAGTCAGGCTGAAATGGCTCCTTCCTAATGTAGCCCCTCCCTTGTGTTATAGTGCTATTGTTTGTGCTGGATCACGCTGCGCGGGCCTGCGGGTCACCCCTATTTCTGTGTGACCCACGCTATCAAACGTATCTTTTTGGTGTCTAGAATTAGGAGTTAAATTCGGCTTTGTTTTGAGTAGGGGTATCCACTGTTGAGGTTTTCACCTTGTTTATTCTGGATAAGTTATTAATAATATTTTAACAAAGCCCAATCGTGGTGTTCAGCTCGATTTGACGTACGCGTTACTCTGGGATACCGAATTGCCGGTTACAGCCACAATATAATGAATCACAACGACAGGCGGTATTTTATAGAAGACTTTTGAAAATCACCTCCTGTCCTTGAATATAGAAGCTTATTGCTTAAAGCGGTTGCGGGTGTATGACCTGTCTGTATCTGACGCCCATTCCATTGTATTTCGGTGAGCATGTAAGATACGGTTTTACGGTTGGTTGGTTTTACTGTGTGGGAATCCGTAGCACTGCGAATGTCTTTTTTTTATTGAAATTTTTTACCTTGTGCATCGATGCACAAGGTCGAATGTGTGCCCGTTTGAGAAGAATGGTCTAAACAGGTGTTTATGTTCGCTCGATAATTTTCTGCCCCGGACTTGATTCAGTAGGCTGCTGTTGGCAGAGCTCTATTTGTGAGTAACAGGATGGTAAATCTCATAATGTAAGATGACCTCTGAACAGGTCCCCTAACGTTGAACCGTTGTATGCGCTGATTCCTCAGTCTTTCGATGTACGTCGACCTCTATGAGCTGGAGTTGTCTTTCAAACTTTATTTCGAAAGTCGCATCAGTTTCTGCAAATGTGAATTTTAGATTATTAGGGAGAATTAGTCAGAAAAATGGGCGATATGGAAATGTGCTTGTCGCACTGAAGCGTATGGCGGCTGGCACGTGAGGGGTGGGACACAGTAAAATGGGTGACGGGGGGTTACGGCAGCGATTACTGGACTGGCAGGATGGCGGCTCAGTGCGACTCCAAGCCGCTAATAATGGAGTGCTTTTCGTCGTCGTCGTTGCTGTTCTTATTCGAGGAGGGCCAATAAGGCGTGCTTGCAGGCCTCCGTAATGCGCATCAAGGTTGACATGCGGGTCGCTACTGCCTTCGCTTTGGATTACGAGGCTGGAGACATGCTCGTGACTGTTTAGCTTCGCCCGTCGCCATCTGTTAACTGGTGTCCCAGTGACCGCATCGATGTGCGTGTGTAAAACACTGGGGACAAGGAAGCACGTGGGTGGTCTGCCCGCATATGGTCCTTCGTATAGATCCAAAGGTGTCAGCCGGCGTGGCTAACGTATACACGAGGTTATACTTAGCTCAAGGAGGCTATTGGTTTGGAGACAATGGAGCCATCAACACGATTTGTTTTGTCGTAATTTGTGGTTCATTGAATGTAAAATGGCCTGCTGAATTTCTAGGACAAGTTTTCGTCACTCAAGATGGGTGCTACTCGCCGTGTTTAGTGTGAGGCGATTTCCGTAACGGTAGGTTATTTACAGCGCCCAGAAAGCCAAAAACTCCAGGCACGTGTTTTTGCTTGATTTCCACGATGGAAAAGTGTGCAGTTCGCGAATGTTTAACACCAGAAAAATTATCCTTTTTACACCGATGTCGAAGCCTGGATTCGGATTCTACCGAAGTTTGTGCGGGGAAACCGGCAATTAAGTCATCCCAGGGTTTCCAAGCCGCTTTCCGCTATGGCTACCAAATTCTTTATAACAGATGCGCGCTATCGACATCGTACACTCAAAGAGCAGAAAGAACAACATATGCAATTCTGCAAGAACCTTATACACCTGATATTACCCGCTGTAAAGCCCCACCCATAAAACTTTATTACCCCCGGTCCCGTATTACACGAGCCGCTTTTCCGCTATGGCTAACAGATGCGCGCTATCGACATCGTCCCCTCAAAGAGCAGAAAGAACAACATATGCAATTCTACAAGAACCCTATACACCTTATATTACCACCTGTCCCGTATTACACGAGCCTGAGGTTTCTGGCTTTCTTGGTTTTGCATAAACCCTACCGTTACCGCGGTTTCTTTATGGAACCTACCGGCTGGACTCTATAACAGTCCCGTTTAGATGTGATCCGAGCTGTTCTTTCTTGCATTAAATCCTAGTAACAACTATATAGGGGTCAAGTCGTTGGGAGCACGCATAAACGGGCTGTCAAGTTTTGTCAGCAACTACCCCCCTCCCGACTCCGTCTCCGGTCGTTCTCACTCTGCCCTGCTACCGTGTCCATGCGGATGAGGGAGTAGAAAGTGCGGTAGATGCCATGCAAGTCCACTATCAGTGTAATTTAATTCACGCACAAGTCACCGTCCTGCGTCCACCACTCCATGGGAATACAGTGGATGCTGTCATTCGCGACGGCCGAACGTTCATAGACTGGAATAGATGGTATAACCAGACCAGCTCTCGGGGGCAGATGCCTTTACTGCTGAGGGTCATCTTCGCACAGGAACCTTTTCGTCGTCTCTTATTGTGAAATTTCCACCATCCAGTTTTTGTCTGCAACTATCTAGAGGTGGGGAGCTTGTGCCTGATGCCTCCTCACGCTCAAGCAGTATTACCGGAAGCGCAGCACCAGCAACTTTGCTATACCTCGTCGCCTGTAGCTCCCATGATGCGATAGGCGGTGCTTGAGTTCCATTTTTGTGGGCCGCGTCTGCATAAACGAACAAATAATGAGGGTATTCAAAATCTTAGGGCCGTGAGGTCAAGTTTGAAGTGTTAAATCATATGCACACGACCTCGACAATGGAAAGATCACAAGTTTCCTGGCAGCATAAACCACCGTTCATTAAATTAGGATGTTATTTCAAGACTTGATTAATTAGGGACTATTGCCGGCACTTCGAGAGAAATCACACAGCCGTATGACGAACAAAGTGGACAGTAACATTCATGGTAGCTGTTTTTCTCGTCAGAAACTTGCTGCTCGGTCGGTGCACGTCCTGGCCGAGGTCACGCAATGCGTCTACGCGCAGCTGAAGATTAGTCAGCCTGCCAGTTTTAGGGTGGTTTCACAGCCAGCTTCCCCTGTTCACCTGATTGCCAAAGACGGGGGGAGGGATTAGCGACGTGTATCCTCAGCGTTCCGTCTGTCTAACTTTTTGACTGGCCACAGGCTTCAATGTACCGGCAGCATATATATTAATCAGAGGGGGATGACAGAGTTAAAGGGTAACTTGACACAGAACTGTTTCGGGCGTACTTGCCTTCATTCAGCCAAGTATAACCCTGACCACACAGATGTCGCAGATGATCCACCACTGGGGTTCACCAGATGGGTCATAAGCACTTCATCGAACCGAAGTTCATCAGTGCCTCACCCCCTGCCATTCTATGCCGCTGCAGATAGGGTATTTATTCACTCAGGAATGGGCACACACACATGACAGTTTGACCGTCGTAGTTCGACGATATCCACCGTGTGCTCCACGAAAGGGTGGTGGAGGGACGGTGACTTGTGCGTGATTTAGTTTAAAGTGATAGGAGACTTGCGCTGCATCTACCGCACTATCTCCTCCCTTACTTGTCTCCGGTGTCATGAAAGAGTCAAGAAAACCGAAGATGGGAGAGGGCGCAGGTGGCTGGCGCGGTCGGAGCCGCCCCTGGGCGTACCTCTGCACCTGGCTCGGATCCCACGGAGTGGGAGTGCCACAAAGGCCACATTAAGAAGGAGCCATTGCAGCCTGACTCTCAGTCCGCCAGTCAGCCACTCTACAAAAAACACACATTGAACTGACCACGCGGTCCGAGTTATCCCGCAGTTGGCAACCTTTCAAGCGCGTCAGATTGTTTATAATGAGGAAAAGGCACTGAGCCGTCGATCTCACTCTCTCCCCCACTCCCATAATCTGACCACCGTCCGAGCCGGTCAGTTGTCTGATGTGGGAGTGGGCGCATTTGCTGACGGGTTGGCGTACCCGTCTTCGCGCGCCACAGCACGACCTGGCCCCCATAGCGCACACAATATGATTCAATAAATCAGGGGATATGGAGGAGCCGTCGCCGTCTGACTCCCAGTCCACTGGTCAACAACTCGACATACACAGCACCTACACTGGGCCGACGGCGTGAATTGGTGTAAGCGTCAGACTGGCAGCCTTCAAGGCTACAATTTCTAGGAAACCGTGATATTCACACGTACAGATGATATGAGGGTATTGTCTATGTATTGGTGTACTTAGTGTGCGTTGATCTGGCTTAGACACCGGTGGTTTACCGCAGGTTATCGTGGAGTAGCATGTGTCCTAATTGGCCCATGTGGTGTGTAAATGCGCGGGAGCAGTGAGGGCAGTGGAGGCGGGCGCGTCGACTGCATGTCGGAGCCCTAGGCACTGGTTTACCTGCCTCCGTGCGATGGATTCGCAGGTGACCAATCAAGCCGATGCGTGAGTTGAAGTTGCGGGCGCAGTGTGGGCAGGAGAAATCGGGAGAGGCTGGGGGGACGTCATTCGTGGTAGTGGGGATGGCAGTGGCGGTAAGAATGGTAGTAGCGGAGGGTATGCATGGGGTATCGGTGTTGTCTGCATTGCGATGAATTTCGCTGTCATGAATGCGCATGTGACCGAATAGACCCATGCGATGAGTGAATGTGCGAGGACAGTGAGGGAAGTGGAGGCGGCAATCTCTGCTGTGTGTTGGTGCTCCACGAACTGGTTTACCAGTCTTTGTACGATGGATTCGCAAGTGACCGACAAGGCCGATGCGTGAGTTGAATGTGTGATCGCAATGAGCCAGTTTAGGAGTGCGTCCCCATCGCTAATGGTGGTGGTTGCAGCGGCGGCGGTACTGGGATGTGGTCTCAATGATGGTGGGAGTAATGGAATTGCTGCCAGGGGTGACGGGGGAGGACTCCGAAGGAGGGTTGGTAGAATTTGACGTAGAAGTTGGAATTGTCGGATTGCTGGTGCATTACGTCCGAAGATGTCCAACCAGGCCGATTCGCGCGCGGAAGATGCGTTGACAGCGCGGGCATGTTGGCAGAGCCTGGGCATTGGCGGTGTTGTTCCGGGGCGCTGGTGACTTTCGTGCCGCTCTTTTGGTCTTGGCGGCGGTGATCCTGTTAGCTTGATGCCCCTGTCTTCACTGTCTTCCTCCAAGCCGGTCGGTTCCGGGCAAGGTCCTCCCAGGTCACTGGGTTGATCTGCCGTTGTCTCAGGGAGGTCTTCAGTGTTCTTGTAGTGTCGTACTTGACTCTCTTGTCGACGAGAACCCGTGGCAACATCTCCATAGAAGAGTCGTTTGGGTAGTCGTTCGTTGTCCATCCTCACAAGGTGGCCGCTCCAGCGCAGTTGCAGTTGTTTCAGCTGAGCGTAAATACTGAGAAGGCCTGTTCGTTCTAACAGTTCCGTGTCCGGTATCCTGCCTTGCCATGCCAGCTTTAGTATTCTGCGGAGGCAGCTGAGGTGGAAGTGGTTGAGCTTCCGCGCCTGCTTTTGGTAAATCATCCACGTCTCCGCTCCATACAGCAGCATCGGCAATATGACAGCTTTGTACATCTGGAATTTAGTGCTGAGGTGGAGACCGTGTCGATTCCAGACCACGTTCTGCATGCGTCCAAAGGCTTGGCTGGCTTTGGCGATCCGATCGGCGATCTCATCGTTGACTTTGGTGCTGCGGGAGAGTTTGCTGCCCAAGTACGTGAAGGTATCCACAGATTTCAGTTGGGCGCCATTGACGTCAATGTAAACTGCGGTTTAAATGGTATTGGGCGGCGGCTGATGCATCACAACCGTTTTCTCAGTGCTGATGCGAAGCCCGAAGTTGTCACAGGCAGCAGCGAAGAGGTCCATGCTCCTTTGCATTTCCTCTTCTGTCGTTGTATTGAGTGCGCAGTCATCAGCGAATAGAAGTTCATGGATAGTCGCTGTGGAGACACGCGAGCGGAAGTGCATTCGTCGTTGGTTGAGGAGTCGGCCGTCCATCCGGTAGGCGATGCGAATCCCGGGGCGTTCGTCATGGTAGGCGTCCGTTAGCATGGCAGAGAACATGAAACTGAAGAGGGTAGTTGCAAGGACGCAGCCCTGCTTCACTCCGTTGGTCACTGCGAACGATTCGGATACTCTCCCGTTGTCAGTAACGCGCGCCATCATCCCGTCGTGAAGGTGACGCACCATATGCGTGAACCGTTCAGGACAGCCGAATTTCTGCATGATTTTCCACAGCCCGTTGCTTGCGATTAACCGTGTCAAAGTTTTTTTGTCAGATCCACGAAGGTAGTTTAGAGGTGAGTCCGCATCTCCTGGCACTTCTCTTGCAGCAGGCGAGCAGCGAAGATCATGTTAATTGTTCCTCGGTGTCTTCGGAAGCCACATTGGCTTTCCGGGAGCAGTCCTTGCTCCAGGTGAGCGTTCAGGCGATTGAGGAGAATGTGGGCGAAGATCTTTCTGGCGATGTTCAGCAGCGAGACTCCTCGGTGGTTGTCGCAGAGTTGGCGGTTCCCTTTCTTTTTGTAAAAGTGGACATTGATTGCGTCTTTGAAATCCTGAGCGACTTGCTCTTTGTGCCACATCTCCTGGAAGAGCATTGTGAGCCGGTTGTCAGTTTGGGTCCACCCAGCAGGGATCGCGTCCGAGCCAGGGCTTTCCCGCTGGAGAGTTGCTGCACGGATCTGATGGTTTCTTGGTGAGAGGGCGAAGATCAAGGTCGGCGTTGATTTCCACTTCAAGCAGGCGATCGATGGTGGCGTCGGAGATGGTGGAGGGCTGGTTGAGAACGCTTTGGAAATGTTCCGCCCATCGCGTATTCTCAGTGAGTAGCGTCCTGCCGTCGGCACTAGAAATAGGGGCGGCGCCTTTGGCGGGAGGTCCGTAGACAGCCTTGGTGGCGGCGAAGAAGTTCTTCCATTCGTTTCGGTCCACGTACCCTTGGATTTCCTGGAGTTTGCGCGTCATCCAGGCATTCTGCATCTCCCACAGCCGTTGCAATACAAGGCGGCGACTTCGGTAGAAGGTTGTCTTGTTTGCAGTGGTAGGGTGATCGACGTAGGCTTTGTGCAACTGATTCTTCTCGACGAGCAGAGCGTTGATAGCTGCGTCGTTGTCATCGAACCAGTCTTGGTGCTGACGACGTGCGCGGTCGAGGACATCTAGGGCGGTGGATTGGATGGTGTCCCTCAGCTGACACCAGCGGTTCTCCATGGAGATGTCCGCGACTGGAAGCTTGGCTAGTGGGTTGGCCAGTTCGTTGCTAAAATAAAGATGCTGATCATGCACATTCAACAAAACAGTATTCAACTTACCATTTAGTCGCTTACCTTGGGGTCTCCTGTGTGGTTGCAGACGAAGCCACATCTTGGAGATAACGAGGCGATGACCCGTCTATCCGTCGGCACCGGCGATCGCCTTTGTCACCAGCACGTCCTATTTATCTCGCATCCGGACGAGAACATAATCCAAGAGGTGCCAGTGTCTCGACTGGGGGTTTACCCAAGTCGCCTTTTGCCGCATCTGGAGGCGGAAGGTGTTGGCCAGAATCAGGCGGTGTTCGACGCAGGTTCCTAGGCGAAGAAGACCGTTTTCATTGAAGCCAGCGAGACCATGGGGACCCAGCACTCCTCTCCACGAGACACGGTCTGCCCCGACGCGGGCGTTAAAGTCCCCAAGGACAATTTACTTATCCGCCTTCGGCATAGTCGCCAGGTGGGCGTGCAGGTCCTCGTAGAATTTGCCTTTCGCCGCATCAGAGCTCGTCCTTGAGGTAGCGTAGGCACTGGTGGTGAACTTGTCTCCCCGAAGAGGCAGGCGGAGGCTGATCAGGCGATCATTGATACCCTTTGGCAGACAGGATAAACGACCCACGATGTCGTTCCGGATGGCAAAGGCGACACCAGCATCGCGTCGCTCTGCCTTTGACCGGCCACTCCAGAAGACGGTGTAGCCTCACCCACCTCCATCCAGCTGACCGTGTTCCGAGAATCGGGTCTCGCTGAGAGCAACAATGTCCACCTTGTAGCGCGCCAGTTCCCGAGCGACTAGTGCCGTCCTCCGTTCCGGCCGGTTGCTGCTGTATTTGTCTAAAAGGGATCGAACATTCCAGGCTGCAAGCTCACTCGAGTAGTCCGGGGGGTACCCCGGAGGGTACGGTGGGGGGGGGGGGATTGAGAGAGGAGTTGTTGTTGATATTGTTGAGAGTTTTTTGACCGCATGTAATTGCAGTCTGCTAGCCACGGTCTGCTGCAGCTGTCTTGAGACCCAGCATTTGTTTAGGGCACATTTTCTAGCCCCTCACCCGCGAGGGGTTAGCAGTGCTGCCCCTAAATATGGCTGCTTAGTCATCCCAGGCGGCTACGGAACTCCACTATGGGTCACGATTTGGGTGAGTGAGAGAACGAACGATTTGCCTGGGCTGCCTACGTGATTGCATTTCGCCCTCGCCTCAGGACTTTTTCGACCGTAGGGGAGGAGGGAAGGGTGAGGAGAAGGAAAAAAGGGGAGATGCAGAAGTAAAAGTAAAGGAGAGGAAGAGATAGGAGGAAAGAGGGGAAAGATAAGGGGGAGGAGGAGAAGTAGGAGGGGAGAGGGGAGTGGGCTGGGTAAAGAAGACAGGGGGAAGAGCAGGGGAAAGGGAGCAGACGTACCGGCCGTGCTACGTGTGTCTGGGTAGTTGCGCATGAAAAGAAAAATGTTTACAAGTCTACGTGTAACAAAAAAAGTTGCCCTTTTTCTTCCATTCTCCGGGAATATTTCCGGGTGGAATATAATACGTGTAGACTATCATTTTATCGCGTGTCAGCAATTCGCCATCGCACACTTGCCACGTTATTGATCTCGACAGGATAAACTTGCCTTTCCTCTAACACCTTGGCTACCCCCGTCTAGTCTGGTATTACTGTCAATGGGGAAGGATAATCGAAGTGCTGTTCTATAAGACTGCTGGTCACAATCAGGACCCAGCTTCAACTTTCCTTTATTACAGGAATATTCGTACACCTATATTTCATCAAGAAAAAAGCTTGTTAGGAGTACTTATTGTACGAATTGCTCTTTTCTGTTTATGATAATTCGGCCGTACGGTCACACTGTAGTGGTGGAAAAAGAGGTACTTACTATGTGCGCATGTGTCACGTCACCCGCATCCACTCAAGTGTCTCTCATATAGCATCGCTGACGTCCTAACGTTAACGCTAGGCAATTACCAACGCGCGATATTCACAAGCTTCCTTCCCTGTGATGTTTCTGGGAAGAGACATAGCAAATACTCATGTAGAGTGCTTATGGGACTATTATAGCCTGCTACCCTCAACGAATATTACAAGCGACAGTAACCTGTCTAACGGACTGACATTGTTTAAAGTGCTGATAAACTTTTCGCACAGACTCTAGACAGCGTACAAATTATGCGCCTCCTAGTTATTCGACCGTGGAAAGTTAAGTGAGCTTCTTCGGCCTAACAGTTCTCTTTATGGACAGGAGGCTAAAAGAACCTATTCCTAAAGACATACGCGACGAAACGATAGAACTGAAAATTCTGGGTGCAATGGTGTCCTCAAGCATTCGGTTCAACAATCAAGGAGATTGGGGATCTTTGACTTCGTGTCCCAGATGGACAGCCATTTGTTGACCACCACTTTGATGAGGGTAAAGCCTTATCTACTCACAAGGTTCATTAACTATCTGCACCAATAGGTGGAGAGCTCATGTTGTCAACCGTTGGAATAATTTCAAAGGTTTATCAAGCGGTCCAGAAGAAAGGCAAAAGGAGGGAAATATATTTTGCCTAAAAAGTTACTTTAACTAGATTCAGGGACAGGCCGCCATCGTAATAGTGGAAAATACCAGTACCAACTAATTTCTGAGTAAATTAAAATGCATCCTGAAGAGAGTACAAAACAGTAAAGGCACAGGCGTGCGCTATAACTTCTGTCCTCCATGAACTGCTTTAGCAGCTATGCCTTTCTCGAAAAGCTTTTAGGGCTGAAGTGTTTGATATTGTACGCATTTTAGTCCATAGAATTTTCTATTCGTTAAATTTGCCACGTTGGCTCCAATGAGTTTATTTTTCTAAACAAGGCATACAATAAAGCAACATCTTCGGTCTCTAAAGTTTCATATTGCGACGTCTCCAGTTTACTTAAATTCACCGGTATGTTGCATTTATCTGCGATGTTTTCGAAAAAGATCTTACCAGCCTCATTCGTGTATGAGATTGACTTTTGAAAATTGCATATAGCAAGCCTTACTTAAGAGTCTACCCAGCAAATCATAATTGTAAATAAGTATGGATAGTTTATTATGAAAAACATTCGATATTGCATGAAAAAAGACTCCCTGGGTATTTAGTCCGAGAGTTATACAGCAGGGCTTAGTGCCTACTGCAATTTCATCAGTACTGGTTTGCCTCTAACCGAGGCCGCTTCCATGGTAATAATTATAAATCAGAGAAATGCTATTTTCATGCAGACCCAACATCTACGCTAGTTAAGTGACTACCGTTCGGAGTCATGGAACAAATCTTAAAGAGTTATATTGCACCGCCGAGATTCGGGAATGGAAAATATGTCCGGTCTTCGGAGCAACCGCATATTTGGAGGTCGGCGGTTTTTAAACCGAGTTTTTTTTGCTCTGAGTATTTTTTCACGTGTGACCTATACGTTTAAATCTACTCACATTCTGCATTATCACCTGGACCCATTTCGAATTCGATGACTTCGAGCGTTTTCTCCATATCGCTTCCCCCCAGGGCTGAAATCGTCTCAAGCGGCGGCACAATGAGCAGGGGTCACAAAGTCGCGGGCGGTTACTTGGCTTATGACGGCTATGTGGGTCATGCTGTTGGCACCTACGCGAGGTCCAACGCTGGTAATGGAGGCAACACCGTCTCAAATCGCTCTTTGGACAACCCCGGAACCCCGATGCGTGCCCAGCTCATGGAACGCTGTGCCAATGGAGTGAAGCGGCGAGGCGGAAATGAGGTAACTTCTTTATCCTGTTCACAAAGCAAACGTGTGAAGTCTTTTTATGTCGAGTTGGAGGCTAATCACTGAGTCAGGGATCTTGTTGCATACTGAGAAAAGTTCTATGCATTTGCTGCACCCACTTTTTGCCTGAAATATCAGTTAATTTTCACGATAATAATCAGAACGTTACTGTTCTATCCTCATTCGGCCGAAGAAGGTTTGTTAGAAATCCCCTCAAATTCTGTGGGCTTTTAACTTATAAGTATTGGGAAAATTTGACGATTTTCTTATGGGGTGGGGATACAGCGCGTGTTTACTGCTTTGTAGGGCGGATGGTGGTGAGCTGTCATTATCTTCGGCATCAAACAATGAGTGTGATAATGCATATAACTTGGCACCTTTTCGGTGTTTATGCTGTATTGTTATTGGTCGCTACGCGACTGCTTGCGAGGGTTTTGGATTGAGGCCCAAGGCACAACGGAACTAGCTTTTTCCGTATCGTAACTGGATCAGTGGTTAGCTGGCGAGAATCAGAAAAAACCTGCCAATACGTGAGCTGTTACGGATAATTCCGAAATCGACGCAAAACCAAGAAAAAGCGTCCCTACATGGACAAAAACAACCCAAAGGGATTTTTTAAATGTTTATCAAGCTTTTTACAAATTGGCAAGTAAGTTAAAGCGTACATTCTGAAACCGAATACCTAGTGGGGCAGTTGATTTGGACTTACCTTGTAGCAGTACACGTGGAAAGCTGATGTTCCCGAATAAATACTGAGGCGAAATTTGAACAATGATGAGTGAAAAATGATTTTCAATACTCTAGGCTTTCACTGCCCTGTAAAATAGGGTACAATATATTATATGAGAACGACCATTTTAAGTGAGATGCAATTTGTTTCAACTTACTTACTTACTTACTTACCTTTGATGTACTGATTAAGGGGAACCTTTTAGGGTTGCAAGTCGCGCGAAAGACCATGAGCTAAAAATTGTGTTTTCCATAGCAAGCACTACCATGCGTATACATTCCTAGGTCTGCGAGTGGGAGGTTTATCATCAAAGCGTAGTATTTTCTATCTGGCATTGTTAGTGACCGTTGAGTCCGTCGGCGTTCCCGTAGGGTCCAAAGAGCTCTGTTATTTTTGATGCCCAAGGGGATATTTCCTCGTCGCCGAAAGTGGACACCCCTGCAAGAATGCTGCGATTAAATCCCTTTTGACTGCATTAAAAAGCCACGTAGTAGGTTTGTAAGCATATAAACTCCGTTTGTTATCACAGAAAGGGAGATTAGCGTCCTGACTTGTATATACCTCATTGCACAAGGCATATGACGTACTGATGATCGGTAACAACCGTGAAACAGCTGTCTACGTCTTGCCTGTTGCATCTTTAGCAACATACGTGTGCATTATATGTGGCATGTGTCTTATGACACAACGTTCGCTTATCGCCAGTAGCTAGCTAGTGGACGGGCGGACAGAATGGGATCGAGTGCGATCCTAACCACATCAGTGAGCGTCATGCACTTTTTTGACACACAAACACGACAGTTCGACCGTCGTAGTCCGACGATGTCCACCGTATACTCCATGGAAGGGTGGAGCAGGGACGGTGACTTGCGCGTGAATTAGTTTTAAGTGATAGTAGCCTTGCGCTGCAGCTACCGCACTCTCTCATCCTCCCCCACCTGAGCCCGGTGTCAAGACAGAGTCAAGAAGACCGGAGATGGGAGAGGGCGCAGGTGGCTGGCGCGACCGGAGCCGCCCCTGGGCGTGCCACCACACCTGGCTCGGATCCCACGGAGTGGGAGTGCCATAAAGGCCACATTAAGAAGGAGTCATTGCAACCTGACTCTCAGTCCGCCAGTCAGCCACTCCACACAAAAACCACATTGGGCTGACCACGCGGTCCGAGTTATCCCGTCAGTTGGCAACCTTCCAAGCCACGGCTTTTAGCACACCGTGATAGTTTCAAGCGCGTCAGATTGTTTATAGTGAGGAAAATATGCTGAGCTCTCGACCTCACTCTCTCCCCCACCCCCGCAATCAGACCACTGTCCGAGCCGGTCAGTTGTCTGATGCGGAAGCGGGCGCAGCTGCTGGTGACCTCGTCTACGTGTACTACGTACACGACCTGGCCCCCCCAAACACAAGCACCAGGATTTCACTCAACAGGGGTTTGAACGGCTTACATCTCACATGTGTGAGATAGCCAGAGGTCACGTTAAGAAGGAGCCATCGCAGCCTGACTCTCAGACCACCAGTCCGCCACCAGTCCGCACACGACAGTTCGATCGTCGTATTCCGACGATGTCCACCGTATGCTCCATGGGAAAGTGGAGCAGGGACGGTGACTTGCGCGTGATTTAGTTTAAAGGGATCGTAGACTTGCGCTGCATCTACCGCACTCTCTCCTCCTCCCCCACTTGAGCCCGGTGTCAAGACAGAGTCAAGAAGACCGGAGGCGGGTGAGGACGCAGGTGGCTGGCGCGGCCGGGTTCCCTAAGTCCTAGCTGCCCCTAGGCGTGCCACCACACCTCCATGTTCGGCATTTGTTATGGCTTCGCAAACCGAATAACGCCTGCCATGCCCTGATGTGGCCCCAGTGTTGGTCCAACGCATCTACCACGTGGTCCGTTTAGGGGGCAAACACGACAGTTCGACCGTCGTAGTCCGACGATGTCCACCGTATGCTCATGGGAAAGTTGAGCAGGGACGGTGACTTGCGCGTGATTTAGTTTTAAGTGATAGTAGACTTGCGCTGCATCTACCGCACTCTCTCCTCCTCCCCCACCTGAGCCCGGTGTCAAGACAGAGTCAAGAAGACCGGAGGCGGGAGAGGACGCAGGTGGCTGGCGCGGCCGAGTCCCCTAAGTCCTGCCGCCCCTAGGCGTGCCACCACACCTCTATGTTCGGCATTTGTTATGAGAGCGCAACCCGAATAACGCATGCCATGCCCTAATGTGGCCCCCGTGTTGGTCCAACGCATCTACCACGTGGCCCGTTTAGGGGCACACACGACAGTTCGACCGTCGTAGTCCGACGATGTCCACCGTATGCTCATGGGAAAGTTGAGCAGGGACGGTGACTTGCGCGTGATTTAGTTTAAGTGATAGTAGACTTGCGCTGCAGCTACCGCACTCTCTCCTCCTCCCCCACCTGAGCCCGGTGTCAAGACAGAGTCAAGAAGACCGGAAGCGGGAGAGGACGTAGGTGGCTGGCGCGGTCAGGTCCCCTAAGTCCTAGCCGCCCCTAAGTGTGCCACCACACCTCTATGTTCGGCATTTGTTATGGGAGCGCAACCCGAATAACGCATGCCGTGCCCTGATGTGGCCCCACACGACAGTTCGACCGTCGTAGTCCGACGATGTCCACCGTATGCTCCATGGGAAAGTGGAGCAGGGACGGTGACTTGCGCGTGATTTAGTTTAAAGTGATAGTAGACTTGCGCTGCATCTACCGCACTCTCTCCTCCTCCCCACCTGAGCCCGGTGTCAAGACAGAGTCAAGAAGACCGGAGGCGGGAGAGGACGCAGGTGGCTGGCGCGGCTGGGTCCCTTAAGTCCAAGCCGCCCCTAGGCGTGCCACCACACCTCCATGTTCGGCATTTGTTATGGGAGCGCAACCCGAATAACGCATGCCGTGCCCTGATGTGGCCCCCGTGTTGGTCCAACGCATCTACCACGTGGCCCGTTTAGGGGGCAAACAGTTCGACCGTCGATTTCGACGAGGTCCACCGTATGCTCCACACCAGGTGGTGCAGGGACGGTGACTTGCGCGTGAATTAGTTTTAAGTGATAGTAGCCTTGCGCTGCAGCTACCGCACTCTCCTCCTCCCCCACCTGAGCCCGGTGTCAAGACAGAGTCAAGAAGACCGGAGATGGGAGAGGGCGCAGGTGGCTGGCGCGGCCGGAGCCGCCCCTGGGCGTGCCACCACACCTGGCTCGGATCCCACGGGTGGGAGTGCCATAAAGGCCACATTAAGAAGGAGCCATTGCAACCTGACTCTCAGTCCGCCAGTCAGCCACTCCACACAAAACACACATTGGGCTGACCACGCGGTCCGAGTTATCCCGTCAGTTGGCAACCTTCCAAGCCACGGCTTTTAGCGCACCGTGATAGTTTCAAGCGCGTCAGATTGTTTATAGTGAGGAATATGCACTGAGCTGTCGACCTCACTCTCTCCCCACCCCACAGTCAGACTACTGTCCGAGCCGGTCAGTTGCCTGATGTGGGAGTGGGCGCATTGGCTGACGGATCGGCGTACCCGTCTTCGCGCGCCACAGCACGACCTGGCCCCCATAACGCACACACCAGGATTCACAAACTCAGGGGATATGGAGCAGCCATCGCCGTCTGACTCCCAGTCCACTGGTCAGCCACTCGACACACACAGCACATACACTGAGCCGACGGCGTGGTCTGGTGGAAGCGTCAGATTGGCAGACTTCCCAGCCACGGTTTCTAGGAAACCGTGATATACTCTGGTAAATGGTGATTGTGAGGGTGTAGTCGATGTATTGGTGTAGGTAGTGTGTGCTGATGTAGCTTAGCCTCCGGTGGTTTACCGGAGGTTGTCGTGGAGGTGCATGTGTCCTAAGAGGCCCATGCGGTGTGTAAATGTGCGGGAGCAAGGAGGTCAGTGAAGGCGGGCGCGTCGACTATATGTCGGAGCCCCAGGCACTGGTTCACCAGCCTCCGTGCGATGGATTCGCAGGTGACCGACCAGGCCGATGCGTGAGTTGAAGTTGCGGGCGCAGTGTGGGCAGGAGAAATCGGTAGAGGCTGGGGCGATGTCATTCATGGTAGTGGGGGTGGCAGGGGCGCTAAGAATGGCAGGAGCGGAGGGTGTGAATGGTGTATCGGTGTTGTCGGCATTGTGGTGAATTCCGCTGTCATGGATGCGCATGTGACCGAATAGGCCCATGCGATGAGTGAATGCGCGAGTACAGTGAGGGCAGTGGAGGCGACGATCTCTGCTGTGTGATGGTGTTCCAGGCACTGGCTCACCGGTCTCTGTACGATGTATTCGCAAGTGACCGACCAGGCCGATGCGTGAGGTGAATGTGCGGTCGCATTGAGTACAGCTTAGGAGAGATTCCCCATCGCTGATGGTGGTTGTGGTGGTAGTAGTGAAGGCGAAGGCAATGGTGGTTGCGGTGGTGGGGGTAACAGGCGATGAGTAGATGGATGTGGTCTCTATGATGGTGGGAGTAATGGAATTGATGTCAGGAGTGAGGGTGGGGGAGTCAGAATGAGGGTTGGCAGAATTTGACGTAGAAATTGGAATTGTGGGATTGTTGGTGCATTGCGTCCGAAGATGTCCGACCAGGCCGATTCGCGCGCGGAAGATGCGTTGACAGCGCGGGCATGTTGGCAGGGCCTGGGCATTGGCGGTGTTGGTGCGGGGCGCTGGTGACTTTCGTGCCGCTCTTTTGGCCTTGGCGGCGGCGATCCGGTTGGCCTCGTAGATTGCTGAACCAGTCTTCACTGATCTTCTCCATGCCGGTCTATCCTGGGCGAGGTCTTCCCAGGTCGCCGAGTTGATTTGCAGTTGCTTCAGCGATTTCTTCAAAGTGTCCTTGTAGCGTCGTTTTTGACCCCCTGCCGACGAGAACCCGTAGCGACATCTCCGTAGAAAAGTCGTTTGGGTAGTCGCTCGTCGTCCATTCTTACCAAGTGGCCGCTCCATCGCAGCTGCACTTGCCTCAGCATGGCATGGATGCTGAGGATTCCGGTCCGCTCCAGGACTTCCGTGTCCGGTATCCTGTCTTGCCATCTCAGCTTCAGTATTCTGCGGAGGCAGCTGAGATGAAAGTGATTCAGCTTCCTGGCTTGGTTCGAGTAGACGGTCCAGGTTTCCGCTCCGTAAAGGAGTGTCGACAAGACGACGGCCTTGTACATCTTCAGTTTGGTGTTCAGGTGAATACCGTGGCGATTCCACACGGAGGCCTGCAGCCGGCCGAAGGCCTGACTAGCTTTGGAAATCCGTTGGGCAACCTCGTCATCGATTCTCGTGTTGCGCGAAATCGTGCTTCCTAGATAAGCGAAGGTCTCCACGTTTTTGAGTTGAGCACCGTTGACATTGATTCGAGGAGCATTGTATTCCGCGCTGGGTGGCGGCTGGTGCATGACAACCGTTTTGGCTGTACTGATTGTTAATCCAAAATCGGCGCAGCCTTCGGCGAAGAGGTCCATGCTCCTTTGCATGTCCTCCTCCGTCACGGTGTTAAGGGCGCAGTCGTCCGCGAAGAGCAAGTCATGGACTGTAGTCGTAGACACGCGCGTTGGAGCCTGCATACGCCGACTGTTGAGAAGGCGCCCGTCAGTTCTGTAGGCGATGCGAATACCAGGCTGCTCATCACGGTAGGCGTCCATCAGCATAGCCGAGAACATGAGACTGAAGAGGGTGGGGGCCAGTACGCAGCCCTGCTTTACTCCGTTGGTCACTGCGAATGCTTCGGATACCGTCCCGTTGTCAGTGACGCGCGCCGTCATCCCGTCATGAAGCTGACGCACCATGTGCGTGAACCGCTCAGGACAACCAAATTTCTGCATGACTTTCCACAGTCCGTCACGATTCACCGTGTCAAAGGCTTTCGTTAGATCCACGAAGGTAGTGTAAAGGTGAGTTCGCATCTCCTGACACTTCTCTTGTAGCTGGCGGGCGGCGAAGATCATATCGGTTGTCCCGCGGTGTCGGCGGAAGCCACATTGGCTTTCCGGGAGCAGGCCCTGCTCTAGATGACCGTTAAGACGATTGAGAAGGATACGGGCGAAGATCTTCCCGGCGATGTTGAGCAACGAGATGCCTCTGTGATTATCACAGAGTTGCCGGTTCCCCTTCCGTTTGTAGAGATGGACGATGGTCGCGTCTTTGAAATCCTGAGGAACTTGTCCTTGGCGCCACATCTCCTGGAAGAGTGTTGTGAGTTCTGCCATCAGCCGGGGCCCACCGTGCTTGTAGACTTCCGGTGGGATTGCGTCGGATCCCGGTGCTTTACCGCTGGAAATCTGCTGCACGGCCCGGATGGTTTCTGGTAGGGAAGGCGGCAGATCCAGGTCATTGTTCGTGTCCACTTGAGGGAGCCGGTCAATGGCAGCATCGGAGATGGCTGATGAGCAATTAAGGACACTTCTGAAGTGCTCGGCCCAGCGCTTCAGAATTTGCGATTTCTCTGTCAGCAGTGTTGTCCCATCAGAGCTGAGCAGCGGTGCGGACCCCTTGATACACGGGCCGTAGATGGCCTTGATGGCTTTGAAAAAGTTTTTCATTTCATTGCGGTCCGCATACCCCTGGATTTCTTCAGCCTTTCGGATCATCCAGGCATCCTGCATCTCCCGCAGCCGTTGTTGTACAAGGCGCCGGCATCTGAAAAAGGCTGCTTTGGTGGCGTCAGTCCGAAGGTCCATGTAGGCTTTGTGTAGTCTATTCTTCTCCGCGAGTAAGTTGCTGATGTCGGCGTCATTGTCGTCAAACCAGTCCTGGTGTCGACGGTGTGCGCGTCCGAGTACATCGAGGGCGGTGGACTGGATGACATTTCGCAGTTGACACCATCGTGTCTCCACGGTATCGTTATCATCTGGAGCATGCAGGTCCTCCAGTTTCTCGGTTATTTGGTTGCTGAAATCAAAACAGTGAGCAGGCAAATTTAATAAAAAGAGTATTTAACTTACATGGCGGCCTCTTACCTTGGGGCCTTCGTCGGGGTTGCAGTCGGAGCCTCATCTGGGAGATGACGAGGCGGTGATCTGTCCAACCATCGGCATCGCGGATCGCCTTGGTTACCAGCACGTCCTGTTGATCTCGCCTCCGGACGAGAACATAGTCCAGCAGATGCCAGCGCCGCGACCGAGGGTGCATCCACGTGGCCTTCTCCCGCGTCGGAAGGCGGAAGAAGGTGTTGGACAGCAGGAGACGGTGTTCCGCACACGTGCGCAGAAGAAGGAGGCCGTTAGCGTTGCAGCTACCCAGACCGTGGGGACCCAGCACTCCCTGCCAGGCAGCGTGGTCCGTCCCGACGCGGGCATTGAAGTCACCAAGGACAATTAACTTGTCCTCTTTCGGCACAGTCGCCAGCAAGGCGTGCAGGTCCTCGTAGAATTGGTCCTTCGCCGCATCAGAGCTCGTCATTGGGGGAGCGTAGGCGCTGATGATGGTGGCGAACTGGTCTCCCCGAAGAGGCAGGCGGAGGCTCATCAGGCGATCATTGATACCCTGCGGCAGACAGGGCAGACGTCCCACGATGTCGTTACGGATGGCAAAGGCAACACCAGCGTCGCGTCGCTCTGCCTTTTGGCCGGCCGCTCCAGAAGAAGGTGTAGCTGGCCCCCACCTCCTCCAGCTGACCCTGCTCAGAGAATCGGGTCTCGCTGAGAGCAGCAATGTCCACCTTGTAGCGCGCCAGTTCCCGAGCGACTAGCGCCGTCCTCCGTTCCGGCCGGTTGCTCCTAGGATTGTCTAAAAGGGAACGAACATTCCAGGCTGCTAGTGTGAGTGGACTCACCCAAGCAGCCTGGAGAGTATGGCGAGGGGATGAGGACGGGGGGTATTGTTGTTTGTTTGAGTTTTACGACCGCGTAGTTTGCGATCTGCGAGCCGCGGCCGGCTGCAGAAGACGTGAGAACCAGCATTTTTAGGGCACATTTTCTAGCCCCTTCCTCCGCGAGGAGGCAAGCAGTGCTATCCCTAAATAGGGCTGCTCGGACATCCCAGACGGCTGCCGAACTCCACTATGGGTCACGGTTTTGGTTTAGTGGAAGAACGACCCGAGTTAGTCTGGGCCGCCTACGGGGTTGCTGTCGCCCCCACCGTAGGACTTTTTGAGAGGGGGGAGATGGGAAGTTCGGGAGTCAGACATACCGGGTGTGGAGGCACACACAACACCGGAGACCCTCACCTGGTTTAGCCCGCCGGTCGTGACGGTTGCCCGGGATGTGGCCGCTGGGAAGAACCCAACTTCGAGGAGCCACAGGTGAGAGTTGGGTACCAGTTAGAGGCGGCCACAGGAGCATTCACCACCTGTACGAGACAAATGGAGCGACCAAATGCAAGCTGTGTGGTGCTGCCCCTAACTAGTACCCCTGCACCCCACACACACACACACACACACACACAATATATATATATCTATATTGAAATTTCGGGTCTGACCTTAAAAAGTCATGTCCGAATCACCCGACTCCATGTCCTGCACTTAATAATTTCAGAAATTATTTACCCGATTATTCTCTGGAGTCCATATACCAGAAACCGCATAGAGAACGCTGGGGGACCCACTGAGGAGCCGAACCCCTCGTTGCTGTGTCACACAGCAGCAGAAACATCGGCGAAACACGTGTCTGGGCTTTTAGCTAGTATCTATTTCGGAAGTACGGTATAACGTCTTTGTCATATATATATATGGCCATTCCGGTCTCCCTTGTCTTTGTCGGTTCCATTCCATCATATGCTACACGTCGCTATGCGATCGCCTGCGAGGGCTCTAGTCTGAGCTCCAGGGCACAACGGAACATACATGTTCCTAAAGCAGAATTGTGAGCCCCACACTATCATCATATTCCCGATTACAACCGACAAAACAACGAGCCCGTGGCTCAATGGTTGAGCGTTCGACTCAATTACCAAAGGTTGCGGGTTCGAATCCCAGGTGTACCACACTTGGGATTGGGTATGACTGGTTAATGACGGCTAATAAGCCAGAAATGGCCATTCCGGTCTCCCTTGTGTTTGTCGGTTTCATTTCATCATATGCTACACGTCACTATACGACCGCCTGCGAGGGCTCTAGTCTGAGCTCTAGGGCACAACGGAACATAAATGTTCCTTAAGCAGATCGGTGAGCCGCACACTATCATATATATATATATATTTCCCTGTTTCACGGGGGAACTTTTTTGCTTCAGAGAAAAAGTCATTATCTTTGCTTAGGGACCATTTTTCTAATCTCTGTATAATTACACAGTCCATTCTATCAGGTGACCGGAAACTTTCATGTGTTTTTCGATAGAGTTCGATACAATAAATTTTTGACTCTTATTGAGATTTATTGATTGCGTGTTTTTAAGCCTATCGCTCAAAAAGGATACGCGTCAATTTGGCGTAACATTACCACTCGATTTTTGACTTGCATCCTTTAATTAAATGGCCGTTGAAACGAGTTTTATTTGAGTGTGCTTGTTTTATTAACTTTAAATTGAAGCAAAGACTGTAGAAGCCTGTCGTAAGCTGTACACGGCATTTAGAGACGTGCTTAGAGAAAGCCCTGTAGAGAGATGGGTCAGAAAAGCAGGTGATAAATGCCTTGAAGGCGCACTGCGTTCAATAATGCCGTCCATTAGTGATAACGGAGAGCCGCGAGCAACTTTTGAAAATGCTCTATGTAAAGTGTCAACATGTTTTTTTTACTTGTATATAAACTCGGAAAATCATGAAAATGGAGCAAAAGGTCCTGCGGGCATAAACAAATGATAAAAGCGTTAAAGACCAACAGTTTTTCCCTCTTTTACGCCAAACAAACACAATTTTTGGTCGTTTGTTTACTTACTATAAAAAAAATCAGATCCACGTCTGTATTTACATCTGAAGCGCTAATTGGTTGTCAGTTAATGCCCCGATGTCACACACAGATTTTTCTTCGTAAGAGCTCAGTACTCGTGCACGCTAAACTGCTACAGGTATTGCCAACTACAAGTTCCTCGACCCATTGTGACTGATATCTACCCTATGTGACTGGATTATGTACACAATGTTTTACTTTAAAGCCAACGAGAACTACATAATCGGAAGAGTGTTACTTTGCTGGCTAAGGCAAGACTCACTCGGAGCCAATTTTACGCTTGATGGGAACTTCTATCTCACCCGCTGTTTTCTTCCGTCGTTTCTTCGACTTTTCGCTAAATTCCACGGAACTATAGCTAGGCCTAAGTGTAGGATTCGGTATAAAATTCGGATTAGTGTTGAAGTTAGGGTTAGCGTACGGGTATATTTACTCTTTCCGGAATTTAGCGTAAGGTCTCCTGTTTTACGCGGGAGGGGGGGGGGGGGTGACATTTAAGCACTTCCGATCGAGTCCGCCCTATCGTCTACTCCTGCAGCGTCTGTCTCTGAACTGTCGAGGAAAACGGATGGAGCGTTCGATGAGGCAATTAAGGCACCTAGGCGCATGTTGGCTGAACCCGGATGCACATTCCGTCGTTTGGTTATCTGTCGCAAATTCACTGCTGAACCTGTCCAAATTGCTGGACGTGCACATATACACCAGCCACCTCCTGTGCTATTTTTCTGTCAAACTACAATAACAACACGTCAACTTGTTCTCACTGTCAAGAACAGGTCGAAGTGGCCGGCTATGCGGTCTGGCACAGTTGCCGACTTAGGATCCCGGTTTCCTCTGCGCGTGCTAAAACCTGTTACTAGTTTGTCTATTCACTGAAACAGTCTTTACGCGCTCGGACATGCATATATTTTCAAGAAAGTCAAATTTAGACCGTCACAATCTACTTCGTTTACGGTACTTAAGAGAGTTTAGAAAGCCCGAACGGGTGTGCCGTTAGAAAGCTGTCCGTTTTCAGGGTTCCAGCCCAACCAACGACGCCCGCATGTGTTTGCATCCGACTGCGACAGCATTTCCATAGGTCGAACATAGCCAGTAAATGATAAATGTCCATCGTAGGTGCGGATGTCCTCGTCCATCTCAGCTGCAAATCCGTATGAATTCTCAACATATCCTATTTATAACCGTCAAACCACCAAAGGGGGCCGAGCACAGGCATGTTTATGTGTTTCTTGTTTCCGCATTCTCGCGGTTAGCCCCTCGATGCTAGTTCGGTCTCTCTCTCTCTCTCTCTCTCTCTCTCTCTCTCTCTCTCTCTCTCTCTCTCTCTCTCTCTCTCTCTCTCTCTCTCTCTCTCTCTCTCTCTCGACCTTATCGGTTGTGAATCCCTATCATTGACTTTGATATCCTTTAAATGCAGATAGAAAGCTATTTTATCATGGCGACCGGTAACGAAAGCTGCATGTGACTAGATACTGGCAAGGGGGTTTCAGGTAACAGAACGGATGATGATAAAGGGGTCGCTCTTTAATTATCCGCAATGTTTGCAATCAGGATTTTCATATTCTTTTGAATACGCTTCTGGTGTCTGGTCAGTTAGGCTCGCACCCGATTCTTAGTAGATGCTTCATTTACGCTGGGAAATAATTCCTGTTTGTTCGCTAAAGGTCCATCTGTGTTTATGCATCCATCATTACCTGACGGGGTATCCAAAATTCTTAAACGGAGGGAACTGCAGTAGAATTTAAAACCTCGATTGATGATCAGAAAATGAAATCAGCTTACGTTATACGGCTCATTACTAGGAGAATAACACGATCAACTAAAGCAGTGCAAAACACAGGGCTGGATGAAAAAGAGAGCCTTTTGGTGATAGGCTAACTCTCAAGACAACATTGCAGCTACTGACTTAAGTCTACGCTGGAGTTGGTTTGAAAGGCAGAAGCCGAAGTAGAAAAAGATGGATAAAATCAGGCCGAAGAATAGGCTGCGCGTATAAATACTGACCAGTATCATCCTGGTTCAGGCTAAATAACCCATGAGTAGTAATACTGGGAGCTAGAGCTCGAAAAATATGGATATCTTCTGGTCTTCCAGTGATTTCGCAACTGTTCACTACTGCCTCCCGGATTCACATTCATAATTTCTGAGCATAATATTTGCCACATTCTGTAATCCCTTTAGGGAAGCCAAAAAAAGCGTTTGAGACTTAGGCCAGTTCGCACGTCGTCAGCCCCAGTGACCAGCCTCACCCCATGCACTGCTGCCTGAGTAATGGAAGAAGCTTTATTGATTGATTGATTTATTGCCAGTTTTCACGCAGATCTGGATAACCAACTGGCGGCCTAGAGATGCGGGAGGAGGTGGGGTGGGTGGACTGAGCGGCTGTTGGTTGGGCTTCTTGTATTGATTCCCCGTTCGTGGCTTCATGCATGCGCAAATGGCTGAACAGGCAATGGCAACTGGCAGCACCAGTCACGAGATGGACAGGCTGGCCGTTGACGGTTACTTTTTGTTTCCTGACAGCTTCGAGTTTTCGGTGAATGCGGATGTGTCACCTAAGAATAAAGCGTGAATATAAGGAACAGTCCTATCACGGTACGTGGTATCCTTTGTGATGCTGGTGCTCCCTTTAGTATTGAGGTGGGCAGGGATGGGCGGGTGGGTAAGTAACGTCGGTCAGTGCCTTTATCCTGGATTTCCAGCACCGTTATGATAATCGGGACATGGTATTGGCAGCGTAAACCCGGCTTTGTCCGCCTGCCCCTCCTTCTTATTCTGTTTTATTCGATTGACATCCAAAAGTGAGGTGGGGTAGGCTAGCGGGTTTAACGAAATTTAGATTCCGACGCCGTAGTAAACAGAGCCGAAATTTACGGAAAGCGAAATGCTATGGTGGTTGGAAATCCTAGTTTTGTCGTTTTCGATTATCGCTTGGTGAATGTACCGAAAGTCTTCTAAACTGGCTGAGTATTTGTCGAGGAATGCGAACAATAGGAGGCTGTCTAGGTGTTTGCCGTCGAAATCTGCGCACGACTTCACTCACCCCTCCTATACACCTCCATTAAATGCCATTATTGTGCAGTACGTTGGTGCATAAAGCCGTTATTGATGGAGACCATGTTCACCGTATCGTAACACCGCCAACGTTTGTGACCTTTGAATGGGCTACCCAGTAGATAGATCGGTGCCCGGCGAAGCCCGCTGGCACCAACGCTGCATAATTTGTAACTGCCTCCTTGTAAAAGCTAAAAGTGTGTCTGTCAGATGAACCCTGTCTTCCGCAACATCATTTTATTCTGACTGGAGTCGAGTTTAGTGCGGAGGTGATCGAGTATTTGATGTCCAAATAAAAATGAAAGTGTTTTCCGACTTTTATTCAAATTTTTCGCACAAGTAAAATATTAGTTTCTGCCTCTGCCCGAAGTAGCCGCGATCATGTACCCCAGATAAATGCCAGCTTACCAATTTTAAGTCCGTCTATAACTCGTGTATTCGATGCTCTTGGTTAGCCACTTTAGTACGTGAGTCGAAAACGGCGCCAACTCCGCCCAAGACCGCAATTAGTATTTATGGACCCCTGACTGCTGTCGTACGTGGCTGTGACGCCCATCCAACACTATAATCAAGGGGACGCACTTGTAATTTTCAAGGCGTATCCAAAGTCGTGACTCAGAAGGTTACCAAACGAGAGGATAAGTAGTTACTCCTTTGATACGAGGGTCGCCTGCAATAGGTCCCTTTTACTGTCCCATTTAGGGTACTGCTACTTGTGTGGGGTCGAAACCCGCTAATTCAAGCTCGATACGACATAGGGATCAGGCCGTGTTTAACACGCGTAGACAGGCTGTTTAGATCCGAGGGCCACTGCTCTCACGCCAAGCTTTTGTCACCATCAGAAGACCGGGGTCATGGAAAGCATAATTTAAGGTAGACACTACAAAAGTCTGCTTAATTACAAGTGAATACAGCTCCAACTCTATGCCGCATCCAGCTCGTGGGGACAGTTGTGAACTTTGTTGCCTACGATGGTGGAGCCGTTTGAACCGAGCTGGAGCCAGGCGAACTTCCGGATGAATACCTAGTTCGTGGTTCGTTGCTGAGCCAGGTAGAAAACGGAGACCGTATACGTCTGAGTGTATATTGTTGCATGTCACGATACCAGCCGCGGAGAAAGGACTTATGATCTATCTGATGGCAGATTTAAGCATGCAAAACATGTTTTCACCTAAATTTCATGGTATTTATTACCCGTTCCTTATGGGTCACCCTGGGATGCGCACGATTTCTATTCGATTGTGTTTTCTTTTAAATAGAAGTTCGAGTGTGTATATATCATTCCTTGTCATGTTTTAGGTTCAACTAGTGGAACTCCGTCAACCAAAGCGTGCGGTCGTGTCGCGCATCGACTCAAACTCAAAAGAAATCAAATCGGCCTCTGAAAGTTTGAATAAGCCATACTTTGAAAACGCTGAGACAGTTCAGCGTAATGATCTCGTAAGTCGCACTAACCCTCTATTGTTATATCCTTGAAATATTTTATAGTTATTTATTGGAGATCGAAGGCACAGATATGTTTTATCGTGTATAATTAGCCTCCAGTGACCTTTAGACCATTTAAACTTTGAATGGCTTTCAGGATTTGTGCTAATTTTCGTCTAGAGTTGACAAAGGAGTTTGGTTCATTTACAAAACTGTTGAGACAGGTCGTTTTGTACTCCGATGTGTCTCTTTACTAGCCCAAAATTGGGCTTGAGGACTGATAAATCTGCTCAAAATGCGCTTAATGCTTCTATTAGGCTGCAGGGTTTCGGAATGCCGGACCTGTGCCATTTTGACGCGAATTCGATGATGTTTTTTGAGATCTGTGAAATAAACTCTGCACACACCAATACTAAGCGCCAACTGGATCCTTTTCATGCCTGGGAAATTATCTTGCTGGTTGCCAGGCGCACCGGTATCTATCCGCCTGGTAAAATGCACCGATTTCTGTACTCGCCTATTTTGCTCCATTTACACGTGACAGCTGACAGAGGGGAGGGGAAACAGGATTCATTACAAAACTCCTCATGCGTAGGCCGATCTCTACGTCACACACGCCACATTTTACAACTGAGTGTGCCGATCAGCAGTCACTAGCGTCGGAAGTTGATGACTGCGACTTCCAAAGCAGACCAAAAGTAGAGCATTACATTTTTATTTGAAAAGTCTAAGATGCACCTTGTAATGTCAGGCTCAAGAATAAATAAACACGGGTGTTTTTGATTTTTCAAAAAGCCTCCGCCTCCTCTGTCTAACTGCCAGTTGTCAACCGAACACCTTTAATTTTTTTCATACTCAGTTTACTTTTAAGTAACCCTATATTATAAGGCTCGAAGAAGACGTACTGAATGCACACTAACTGTCCAATTTCATCGTATAAAGAGCAAAAATAAAGCCATTTCGAGCACAACAACAGTCTGTCTCTTTTAACGTTGCCAACAGAACGTTTTGATTATTAAAATGTTACGTCGGTCCTATGAGATGCATTATATATATTTTTTATTTGAACTTCAGCTACAGTAAAATTCTTAGGCTGATTCAGAGAAGCTGTTAAGCTCGCAGTTTTTTGACAGACCTTATGCCCTCAAAAAGTCTCGATATTGCTGGCTTTGTGACATGACCTGAATTTTATCCACGAGGAAGTGGAAGATATAATTTCCTACAAGAGGAAAGTTAGTTTTGGGAAATCATCAGTGTATTTTGGAAAGAAATTTATGCCAGAAGACACGGAATGCACGTGCACACTGATAATCTTTGACCTGCTACCTCGGAAAAGTGCTTAAGATGCCGGATATTTTAAAAGCCATAAGCCTGTTGATTTGGGTCTCCTTCCAGACGTCCATCGACAATTCTTTGCCACTTGAAAGTAAAGCAATCATTTTTAGGGAACTGCAATTTAGCAGAAGCTGGTTAATAACCTGCGCGAGTCAGTGAAGTCATGCAGCTCAGTAACTAGATGGTATATTTTGATACGAAGGCTTATCGGCGGATCGAACGTGGAGTTAAAATGTGACTTGGCAACATTATGCTCATGCAGGATGTTTTCTGAGTTTGCGTGCTGTAACTGTTTATGAAGTAGCCTTATGGCTAATGTTTGCAAGAGAACCGATCTGGAAATTTTTTGAGATAATTAGTGCCATGTGATTCACTGCAACGCTCGGTAGGTCTTAGCGACTTCAAGGGCTTCTCTAGTCAGGCATATCTGGACTGGGACACCCTGACCCTGACCACCAGAGCTCACCGCATTTCAGTAGGCCACCTAGTGGCCAGATCCATATTTAGTTAGACTTAAACTGTTACCGCTAAAGGATCCCCAAGTGCTTATTGGTCTGACTCAAGGGTCTGCTTACTCCTTAGCGAGGGTGGACCCACTATCCGTAACCTATGAATGTGCCGGGTAGCTGATTGCTGGGCAAACAGGCAGCCGCCTAAATGACGGATAGAATTTGACCTGTGCAATAAGTGCACTAGAAGAATGCGCAAAGGAATATATCGTCCATTATCAAAAAGAGAGCGTCAACCAAAACTGCTGGGACCTCAAGTTAAACATTTAACTCGAATTAGTGTCCGTTTTTTGTCTAGTTTAGTGTGATAAGGCGCTGTATATAAGGATTCCAGAAGTTCTCACTCGCTTTTTGTACTTCGAGCTACTGACCAAACTCAAAGTTTAGAGGAAAGCGATCGATAAGATTATTCTATATCACTATCATAAATTTTGTCATAAGCACAGAGATTATATCTGAGAAAATCGACTGACCCAGCATCCTTTGCCCTCCGTCAGATCACAGAAGCTGTTATTTTTTTACTATTTTTATAGTTTTAAGGCATGCTCGAACCGATCCGAACTTCGAATCCATTTCAAAATGCCCTTATCTGATTGCAGTCAATGTAGCTTAAGTTGTATTCAGGCAAATAACCTGCTTAGTTCGTCATTAGTTCGCCGCTAGCTTGAAAGCTAGAAAATAGGACATATGCATGAATCTGTTTAGGTCGTTCCTGTTCGTCAGTATCCTTATACTTTTAATACCATAAGAGTTCTAGTTGTCCACTGAATTAGAAATGGACAGGTCTTGAATGGTTGGAAGCGGCTCGCACTCTAATGGCAGCGGCCATTTATCAGATTTAAACGCGCTTCGGTGCATGTGAACAGGCGCATAGAGCAGGCTTGAGGAGTTGGGCGCTAGGCTGTAGCCAAGGTCAGTCTCGAATCCCAAATAGGAAGCTGCTGAGTTAAACAGATGCTCGGTAGTCACCTCAAACCGCCACTCAACTGCCCCATCTACACAGATTCTGTAGGTCGTAGGATGCAGCGTGTTTACTAATAGCCCTCTCCGCTCTTCACGAACCAGCTGTCCCATTGAACATTCGTTTTTCCCCCTCTCAAACTGGTAGGCAATCGCTAAGTGATGTTGAATTGTGCCTTAGACAATGACTGCGTACCATGACTCTCATTTCCAAAGTGTTTTTGGATTGGATTAACTTTGCCAACCTTCACAAAAGAAACCACCCGATTGGTTGCCACTTTTTGTCAATTCACCAATGCGACAGCGACCTTCACATCAGCTGCTTCTATGTATTTTATTGGTGGGGGGCATTCATACGCGTGTGAGTCACATGCCTTCTTTGTTTCGACCACTGACACGTGTCTCCCTGGGTCCTAGTGCGGGCTACGCACAACCGAAAAGCACGACGGCTACGCGAGTCGTTTCCATCCGGCAGATTAACATGTCCGAAA
The DNA here is from genome assembly GCA_017591395.1 of Schistocephalus solidus. Lineage (NCBI taxonomy): Eukaryota > Metazoa > Platyhelminthes > Cestoda > Diphyllobothriidea > Diphyllobothriidae > Schistocephalus > Schistocephalus solidus. The sequence goes on along the minus strand of WEDG01004750.1, from coordinate 110,890 downwards.
TATTCATCGCGTATTTTTTGCCACGCGCGCTTATGCTGCAGATGACTCAGTATTTTAGTTTACATAAAAGCGGCGTACAACCTCGAAAATGCATTTCCCCAGGCGCCCGATCAAATATCGAGTTGTGGTGGTACATATAGTATTCGCCTGATTCTTCACTATCGTCTGATCAGAAGGTAGACGTTAAAAAATTACCGCCAGGCATAGGAAGGCGAGTCAGAAAATGCAAGCAGGACGATCCTAGCGCTTGCAGGCTAGCGAAACCTGTGAACTGAACTACTGATAATTAAGACCCCAGAAGTACGCAAAGGGGCTCAAAACTCAGTTGATACTCTCATGTACGCACCGGTAGAGTTTGGCATCAGTGGCCGCCAGGATACCCCAATTACGTGACCGCCCGTAAAGTTTCTCAACCCAGAATAAAAAAGCAAAGCAAGAATCCCGTAGTGCGTCCTACCAGCAACCGAGATTGATATCAGTCTATTGCTGATGATTTTGATAGAAAAAAGAACAGTCGTATCGCCTTTTTGGTTTTCAAACCCATTTTAGTCTAGCCACCAATAACGCGTACAGTCGGGACGTGATATATAATTTTAAGATCAGTACCAGGGTCTTTGGATTTGATGTGAACTTTCTGTAGGAATTGAATTATAAAATTTCCCCACTAGAATGGCTTTTAAGCAGAACTTCAAAAGTACGAATTCACCGAAGCCTGATATTGCGCCCGGTATTTTTGGCGGTAACGATGGCTTCCTTTGTTGATGAAAGAGAATTGTGCGGTAGTGGAGAAGGCGTGCCCACCATCATCATCCTCCAGTATCCAGTAGGTTGAACGGATAAAACTGGTTTCCGTGCCTATGAACCTACCGGAAATCATCTGTGCTTTACTCCAGTCTGTACGCACCACAATCCGTTTCGAAATGAATTTCAGGTCTATGGGCTGCTCTATGTTTTCTGCCCATCTCTCCAAGCCGAATATTACGCGCCAAAACAACCTTATTTGGTAGAAGACCCCATAGCCAAGGGGATTCTTAATTTCATCCGACCTTGAGATTTTCGCCGTGTAGATTTTCCGCGCAGTTGTGCGGTGAATTACAGTGTGGAAAATTTACCAGCGCATCAGATCGCGCTCCTCCGTCTTGTATTTTAAATTTCATTCCTAAGTGACAACGATCGCACACCAACTCTGAAGTAGTTCTAATGGCGGGAAAGTAGGACATTCCTCTACATTGCAGAACACCACCAGCCTCTGTTTCTTAAAAAGACTTCAATGGCAAACATTTGAGAGGGGCGCGTGGAACGAATTTCACACGACCCCTATTAGTTACCGAGAGATCGGCATAAGGCCTTATTTAGAAAATGGGAGCGTTGATTGACCATTTGAACACGTTTCAGGTTGCACAGATGGAGGTCAAAATTCATGTGAAGTATTTTTAACTGTCAGTCTTTACTTCGCATCTATTCACTCTTTTTCAGTAAGATACTTTCTTTGTCCCAAAGAACTTCACACCAACGCTCTTTGTGATTTGGACAACAGGTTCACTAATAAAACCATTTACTTGTAATGGAGACAGGCCGGTCTTATTCAAAACCACAGCGTTTCGTACCCTTTACAAAGTTCCTGCGGATTTCGTGCATGACGGATGAGGCCCGTACAGACAATAATTTGGTGAGCTAGGCTGGACTAAAGTCCCTCCACTGGTCCCACGTCTTCTACTTCTTAGCAGGTTTTGTCCGTGGGATTGCGGGGAGTAAAGTTCATTTACAATCTCAGGAGCTAAGAAGTGGGCTTGTAGACTTCTGTAAAACTAGGAGATGAAGACACGCCTGGTGGTGTTTTGACTTTGATGTCTGGAGACAAAAGGAAGCCTTATCTAATCGCAGACGGTGGATGGTTACAGTGGCTTCAATAATAGGATACATAGTATGCCTGGGTTTCAGGACGGGATAACGTTCCTCTTTCAGAGAAATATTTAGCAAGTTCAGCTTGGAACTGCCTAATCATGCAGTCTTTTGATAAGCGAAAGCCTTATTGGATAAAGAATATGCCTGATCCTTGGCCTTGCAACGCTCTACGTAGTTAAGTTAGAATATCTGATTTCTGTGTGAAACTATGTCAAGAGCAGATATACAAGTGCATGTGAATGGTTTCAGTGTATGACAAGGCAATACTAACAAGTAGTGTTTACAGTCCACTGAACTGTAGCCCCTAAGCACAAAACTCGGTAAAAAAATGACTACTTTATTATGCTATTTCATCCTTGATTTTCGACGCCATTACAAATTCAAATATAGTCTGTGGTAAAATGCAGTTAAATATTCTTTTTTTGTACTCATTTGTTAGCAGATTACATATTCTTCAAAATGTATATTTAAAGAAAGCATATCTTTCAGTTTTAAAACAATTTTCAATGAACAGATACTCTTTCACTGGAGTATCCTGTTTCTCTTCAGTTATAGCTTCCTTCAGAAGGTCTCCATCCGTCAAAATCTACTGCGCTACCAAACCGGAAGGCACTTGCGATGTTGTTTCCTGGCTGGTAGACAGTTACCACTTTCGGATTGATTTGATCCACTCTAATCTCACTAAATTTGTGAGACAGGTAATATAGAAACGAAAAGTCCGCTCAAGAGACCCTCGTCCAACGGACAGATTTATGAACGGGAAAATGCGCAGGCAGGGCGCGGAAATAGGAACTCTCTCCCGTGGCTTTGCGCTAACTTCCAGGGATATTAGGACCAAGGGTGAGGTAGAGGTTGGTAGGGTTGGGTTTAGAATTAAGATTACGGTTAACAAGAAGTAGACGCGATCGCTGGGACGAGAAATTTACTCGCCTGACATTTCACATGAAGTGAATCGGAAAAGTTAAGCGAATAACCTTCTAGCCACGGCGGTCGCGTCTACTTTTTCTCATTTATTTCCTAGGACTCGCATTTTCACTTGGATGGGGAAGGTTACGTTAAGCGTTCGTGTTCGGGTTAGGGTTAGGGCACGGACGTAGGTACTCCTTCTGGAATTTAGCGCAAACCCCCTCCTGCTTTCGAGTTTCATATTCCTGTGTTTTAACCATGCGCAAAATAAACAATTTTTATGGGAAAGCTAAAACTACTCATTTGCGAAATGGTAATGGAAAGGTTATGACAATGGTTGACATAAGCCTCTAGGTATCACTCCTTGTCCCAATCTACCCGATCCTATGGTTAATTGGGAATTCATCGTTTTTTTTTCGCCTGAATAGATAATAATTTATCTGTCCCAACTTGTTAGAGCGTTCACGCGCTTTTCCTAGGAACTCCTATCATGTTATGCTTTTGCCGCTGACAAAAGTATATGGAGCTCTTGCAACGAAGGCAGCTTTACGACAGCGTATTTGTTTGCACAAGTCGTATTTGTTCCTCCATATGTGATCTGTCTCCATATGGCGCTGTTTCCGACTTGTTTGCACAAGACCGAGGACTCGGCAGTTTAGTAAGGGGTGGACGGATTGCCTGCTTACTAGCGGTTATCCACCAGTAACAGAGGGACGATTTTTAACCCCGACTTGAGAGGCCATTTAGTCACGTGCTGAACTAAGGAGTTTGCCAACTTTATACGTGCCTGGGAGGAAGCATGTTCCTCGGTGTACCCTGACCCCTGTCGTGGTTACAACGTCGTGTCTAGACGGGCTATCGTAACTTTATCAGCCACTGCGCTCAGTTAAAACACCAACTGGTTACCAAGTTCGGAAAATTACCTCGCTGAGATCGATTCTGGGGACACCATCCCTGCGCCATTTCAGCGCATTTTTTCTATCAAAAGTCGGACGTGCTTTAATCAATCACGATGCGCTGAAAGTCGTGGCTTAAAAAATTACCAACTGACTGAGCTAATGGGGGTTCACTGGCTGGCGGATTGGGTTTCCTTTTACTGTAGCCCTTAAAGCACACTAACGCGTGTGAGAACTGAACCAGTATTTCAAGAAAGCCTGACACATGTGCGCGGGGACCAGGTCTTATGTGGCACACGTAGACGGGCTAGCGTAAATTTGTAAGTATTAACCATACGGACTGCCTGTTGGTATCTAGTTAATATTACGCGGTTATTCCGCAGTAGCTGATGGATTTCCTTTTGACTTTCGGACCAAGCCTGAAAAATTATGCTCAGAAGGATTTCCTCCAAGCTCGCGCATTAAGTTCCTCGAAAAGTAAACAAGGCAGTATCGTAACTCTGTTAGCCACTGTGCCCAGCTGGATGCCGGGCTCGGAAAGTCAACTGGCGCACGGGAGAGGGAACGGAGGGTACGATCGATAATATGGACTCCACCCACACACCACTTCAGCGCATTCTTCACTATGAAACTTCTGACGCGCTTGAATCAATCAGGTGCGCCGCAAGTCATGGCTTGGAAGACTGCGAACTGATAGGATAACCCCGCCAAAGCAATAAGTCATTTGTGTGTGTGGACTCCTTCTTAACGTGACATCTGGCCATGTCACACATGTGAGATGTGAGCCGTTCAAACTCCTGTTGTGTGAAATCCTGGTGCTTGTTTTTGGGGGGCCAGGTCGTGTACTTAGTGTGCGTAGGCGAGGTCAACAGCAGCTGCGTTCACTTCCGCATCAGACAACTGACCGGCTCAGACAGTGGTCTGTTTGTGGTGGCGGGGAGAGAGTGAGGTCGACGGCTCAGCGCCTTTTCCTCATTATAAACAACCTGACGCGCTTGAAACTATCCTGGTGCGCTCAAAGCCGTGGCTTGGAAGGTTGCCAACTGACGAGATAACCCGGACCACATGGTCAGTCCAGCGTGTGTTTTGTGGGATCTGAGCCGGGTGTGGTGGCACACCCAGGGGCAGCTCTGGCCGCGCCAGCCACCTGCGCCCTCTCCCATCTCCGGTTTTCTTGACTCTGTCATGACACTGGGCTCAGGTGGGGGGAGGAGGAGAGAGTGCGGTAGATGCAGCGGAAAGCTATTATCACTTAAACTGATCCACGCGCAAGTCACTGTCCTTGCACCACCCTTCTGTGGAGCAGACGGTAGACATGGTCAGACTACGACGGTCGAACTGACGTACCTATACATATACATCCCGTGTCTCCATTTAAGGCCACACAACGCTGGAGGTTGGAAAACATGGCTCAGGCGCGAGCAGGAATTTCAAGTCATCTAGGAGCCATGACAATCGCAACAGGAAATCTGCTTACAGTTCTCCAATCCAACCAGTTTCCAATGGATGAAGGTTTGTATTTTGGTTTCAATTCTATGCCTCAATTGCTGATCCTATCGCCAACTGTATAAGTTTGATACCTTTTTAGGAACCTCTATATCCTATTTACGGATGAGGTGCAATCCTGAGCGTACGCGCGCGTGCATGACCTCATGAAGCCTTTGAAAAACGTGTTCACACGCCGCTGTGCTAGTTCAGCCGGTATATAGTTTTTAGCGCCAAACGTAAGCCATCCCCCAAGTTGCCTTACTTGGTGACCTTGCAGAGCATTTTACATTTTTCAGGGCACTCAGTCCTTGCGTACGCGTACAAGCTTGCAAATGTGCACTTTTCAATTCATTTAAATGTAAGGTAGGTCTTGAAAACACGACCATTGCATGCAGGCTTTGGTAGGTTCTACAGGACATTGAACGTAGAGCTATGTGGCAGGGGTTTAATGCTACTTCGTGTGCAAACTATCCAGACCTTCCAGTGTAAGTGTGGTCGACTTGTTGGCAGCTGGGACAATGGCTATGAAAAATCAAGAAAATACCGACGGATGTGTTTAGCCTCTTTTGTTTTCATGTCGGTTCATGTGTTGAAGACGCATCTAAGGAACCGCTGTCCGTAGAAATAAGCCCTTCAAAGACGCCATAAGCATAGGCGGTGGGCTTTTATTTTGCGATTGATCCCAGTTTTGGGTAAAAAACCAAGAACCGTGGTCCGACACAAGCAAACAGTGCAGATTTCCTGAGTGTTGAGCTTAACGGTTAACAGGGCACTTCATTGTCTTCAAGAAAGTGGACACTTAATTGGTTTAAATAATTAGCATGGGTAAACAAAGGAGACTTCATTTGGCCAAATAATTTCTTTCTTCTAGCAGAGACAGATTCGTGGGCGCCTGGGGAGAGGGCAGGAGTGATCACTTCTACCTAAGCCTTATCACCTTCCGAGAGAATATTGTTCCAACTGCCTTGAGCACAAATCAAACCCTACCAATAAAAAAGTAAAAATATTGAATTTTCCAATGCTGTCTGTGAAGTGCACAAATGAGAGACATATTTTGCACCGTTCAGTCCTCCTTGTACCCACACAATTGTCTGGGGAAAATTGACATGTATGAAGGGCTAACGGTGAGGGACATGTGATGGGAATGTGTGACTCGGCGTTCCAAGGTTATTGGGGATCTGTGGACGAGGTTTTGTGGTTATCGTTTGTCAGAATGCAGAAGTCTACCAGACATGATGGCCATTATGGGAAGGAGTGATGGAGCTGAACAAGGAAATACTGTGATTCTATTCCAAGATGATCTGTCCTCAGCTCATTGAGAACTTCGTGAAAACCTTCAGGACGGAGGCAGGGATCGGAATAGTTTTTGTGCCTAAGCCAATCCTAAGGCACCAAAGAAAATGTTCGAGGGGAGTATCGAGGAAGTAAGCGCATGAAATAACATTATAAGTATTAAAACGAACAATAGATTAAGGCTGCTGAAAAACCGCCATTCAGGGGATTTCGCTCATAGGCACAGGATGAAAAGCAGTCTTCTATTTTTTCTTGACAGTTTCGGTGTTTGGCAGCATAAGTTTGTTCTGTAATCGGTTGCTGTTGGAAGAGGTACCGTCCCTCTGACGAAATTTGCGTATGTTATAAATACAGCTTGGCATGTGTGTGCTCCGACCATGAACAATGCGGCAAATAAGTCGGAGCTTCTACTGATTTCTCTTTTAGTCGTGGAAAGGAGCTCATTTCCGAGATGGCCATGATACTGCTACCACCACACTCGTGCTCGAATTAAAAGCGGCGAAATATGCAACGTCCGAGACCAAGTATATTCATAAAACTGCCTCGGAAGCGATGTAGCGCTGCGCACTTCTTACCTAACATATGCCAGTTATACGTGGGAGCCAAGGAGCAGCGATACAAGGTTCTTCGATTAAATGCTTCTCAAGAGTCGGTTTTAACTTGTTGTATAATCAATATGGCGGTTTCCGGCAGTGATTTTTTTGTAGAAAAGAAATGCTCGGAGAGGGTCCCTCCATGTAGATGTTCTCCTTGAATCTTCAGCCTGCAGGCACCAGGACAAAGCCTACGCTGAGTCACTAGTAAGGTTCGAAGTCGGCATTAAAAAGTGCCCACATCATCGGATACCATTACACCGTGAAAATATTGGCATGTCCGTTCTAAATGTCCGGAAAACAAGCAGAAAATCCCTATGCGTGTCTTGTAAGCCCACTCAAATGGGCGAACTCTGTCAATACCGAGTCAAATCACGGGAACTCAATAGACTCCGGCGTGCAAACCGATGTGTTGACGAAAATCCCTATTCAAGCCTTCCCAATACATCCAAGCTGCCGAGTTGAACCGGCTGATGTATGAGGCAGCAGCTTACAGTTCACAATCTCAGTTGCCACTTTTGAGGGAATTAGTGCAGTTTTTGGAATGTATGCCACAACAAGCGACTGGGTTTCACGTAGCCAAAAACCGCACGAGTAACTGATTCCATCTGTGGTTTGAGTACCGGTCATGATTCCGAATGACCGACGGCGTTCGAACAAAGGTCTCCAATTAGCCCTCCTCGGCATACATCTTGCACTAAAATCCTATCTCACAGGTGTTTCCGGCGACCTGCTTCAGAGGCCGTCCACTGGCGTATTTACATGTTTTGTTCGACGCAAGGGATTACATTAGCGCGCGTACAGCCCGCCTTCGATGGTCCTCGTCGGCTTATTAGCCTTGGCTACAGGCACTCATGAGGCAACTGAATAATATGCACGAAAATATTCATATTTAGCACATCAACAAGGCCGCACCTGCTTCGACTGTGGTTAGTTGGATTTGCTTAGTCAACCGATCATGGTAGTCAGAATCGGGATGGTACTAAGTGACTGTCACGTACAACTCCGCGGCCGATACTCGAGTCACGTTTTTTATAACAACGTTACTGGCGCAATTTCACTTTCCTTATGCTCTGTGTGAAGGCTTGCATCAGTTAGGCTCTTCCCTTACATGCTCCTCTCACAGTTTCCGGCCGCACACAGTCGCAGAACTGCTCTTTCGAAAATTGACCTCATTGTTCTATGTATATACATATATTCTGGGAAAGTAATTCGCAGATTAGGTTATGGAACCTGGTCGTCTCTTTTCAATCTTGCTGGTAGTTGCACTGAGACGAGTAATAATGTAAAAGAAGCTTGGTGAAGAAAGAAAGAGACTGGAATGAAAATTATCGGCTCACTAGTCAGCATCAGCCAGCCATACCCAACCCCATGTTTGGATAACATGAGGTTCGAATCCGGGCTCCTTGGTCATCTGTGAACCACTGAGCCAGGGTTCATTGCCCTGTCAGCTGTGATCGCGAAAATTCATATCGTGGGAAGTACGTTCACTAACACTAATTTCCGTCCACAACATCTACCCAAATACGGTTTTTTCCTCTCAATGTAAACCCGACTAAATCATGGAAGCGGAATAAACTTACTGAGAGCGAGAAGTTATATAAATGTCCCCCCCCTTGTGTGCTCTCATTTTTTACCAGATGACTCGCAGCCTGAGCTGGATTATGCCGCAGTGGACTCCTCGCTGACCACCATCGGCCTAAACGTTCAAAGGTTGATGCAGAATGTCCGGGTGCTGGATCAGCTGCAAGCTGCAGAAGCCGGTCTCTCCGGCAACGGCAGTCGACAGGGCATCCCTCACAGCTCCATTACAGCGGCAGCGCAGGAGGTGGCCGCTGCCTTCCTCAGCCTAATGGAAAGCGCAACACCCGCTAGGGATGAGCAGCGGGGCGACGAGGTAAAATGCAAACATGAACTGCGGCACTGTGGGGTCTTCATTTGTGCGCAAGGCGCGTTTTCCAAACGGACTTTGATGCTAGGGTTGGCGAGTTGACGCCCTCAAGTGTTCTGTTTAACCATGTGGAGCAAAGATTATTGTTAAAAACAACCATAAAACTCCTCTAGAGGGCCGCCCTTAAAATATTCCGCCATGTCTGTAAACAAAATCAGCCTGAAAGTCGTCAGAAGTGCGTTCGCCGGTCGGGTTACAGAACATGCTCGTCTGATCGCGCTTTGTGGCTCAATCTGAAACCCTCGCGGATAATCGCACAAAAATCAAGTGATAATACAGGAAAGAGTACCGACAAAAACAAGAGAGATTGGGATGGCTTAACCATTGTCAGCTAACCCTACCCAACCTAGGTCCATCCCGATCTACACTATGTTTTGTACTCCGCTAAGCGGAACGGAACCTAATTTTTTCTTCCAAATTTTCATTGAATAAGTAGGAATCGCTTCGCTGGAAAAACTACTCCTATTTGTATTTTTATTGGCTTTAAATCGTATAGTCAAAAACGGCAAACTAAGAAAATTAAAGTCAATATGACTACTAAATAAGCGGAAGAAAATACCTTAAATAGCCGTTGAATAGTATGCTTTTTGATGGTCATTTTTAAATAACCCGGAGGAGACAACTGTTTGCTTCCAACTAATAATCATAACCGGACGCAACTATAAATGCGTGATCTGATGAGTGGATCAGCAAGTGTTTTGTACGCGTATGAGGACGACTGCATCTATTCTCATTTCAAATGGGCTTGAGTCGAACCGACCACACATGTTACCTTCATAACACCCCGAGAACCCCCCCCCCCCCTCCTTCAATAAGCCGTATACGCACTGATTTAGGAATCGGGTCGTCTATGCTGCATGTTCACGGGCCGTTTAGTTTTGACAGTCCTTGTGACCTTGTCATGCTATCGGAAAAAGATGGTTGTCGGAGGAGGGGGCGCAGTAGATGCAACGAAAGTCAGCTTCACTGTACGAATTCATACCATCCCTGCGCCCATCTCGCGTGACAATGGTCGGTCTCTTTGTCCGCAGTTTTCATTCAATAAACAGAAGATTTTATAATCTCAGAATGGCCGCAGATTCGAATTTTAACGCAACCAAGGAGACAAATGGTACAGTATCCCTTGAGTACACCTGTACCGAGAATTATATGATGAGCTCCGGATACCATACAACAAATCTGGCATAATTGCAGACATGTTTTTGGTTATTTTTCACTCTTTTTTCAAATAAGCCGCCTGTTTGTGATGGAACACTTTTTTATCTGGTATGATCATGCACCGTAACCTCAATTTAATCCCGCAACTGTTTACACACAGACGTTTTAAAAATATTTTTGCTATTTTTCCTAAAATACCACTGGCTGCCAATACTATGGCGAACGTTAAGATAGCCTGAATCAAAATCCCTTACTGTATGGTACGTAGGTCATGGCATATTTGTGTCGTCTAACCGAACATCCTTCTTTGTTTTGTGACTGTCGAAAATCTTCGTAGCGTTTTCCTGGATTCATTATGTTCTCGAGGAAACCGTGATCATGCCCGATCTAGTCTACCTCAGTAATACCTCGCCCGCAGAACATCCAGGCGCCGCTATCTGTGGCGGCGAATCTAGTCAGTTCACCCCAATCTCACCTGGACTGAAAATGACCACAGATAAATTGGGTTCAAGAACCAACTGTCCAGTCTAGTCGTTTCTATTTTCGGCTGGCTGCTGGCTCCATATCGAATGATTTGCAGTTTTTATATTTGATCATGAAAATATAAAGAAAAATTAAACTGGACAGTAAGGATGACTGATACGGCCCCTCTAAACAAGACAGGGGACTAGGGATGCCCTACTCAAATAATAAAGATGGCCGTGTGCATAATTTCAGGAAGGTTACATATTCCCGCGTCCTATCCCTATCCCTAGCACTCGTCCTAATATAAACCTTAACTGTCTCCCTAATCATAACTCTAACTAACACTAAAATTAACGCTAACCTTCACCTCAATCCTAGATATAATCCTAACCTGATTTATCTTGAATTTGGTGCAAAGCCACTTGCATTGCGGGTGGTTCCTGTTCTGATATCCTGCTCAAGGGGCTACATAAGTAATCATTACCAATTGGACTGCTGAAACTTCCTGTTTCTCCTTCAATAATGCATTTCATTGCGACCCACTGTTTAATTGCCAAACAAAGAATGACCGCTTTATACCTCTTGAGCGTTTATCCCGTTACTAAAGGTTTGGCTCTTCGCTCCTCAGCGTGCACCTATTAACTATTCATCTAAGAGCACGCAGTTCCGCCTTGTGCATTTTAAGCTAGTTCACTACGTCTGTCTGCGTCCCATCAAACAGGTCCACACTCTGAACCGACCGTCGCTCTTCGAGGCCGCCTCTAGGGTGGGTGACGCGAGCCAACAACTTCTCCAACTGGTCTCCACCAATCAGTTGCAGTACCACCGACTTCGTCATCACTTTCTTGAACCGATTCCCGAAGATGAAAATGAGAATGAACCAGGCGAACCAGACTACGAAGTAGAGGCGGGAAATTTCATGGCGAATGCACACGCCCTTGACTGGCAGCTTCGGGACAACCTCCTCTCCGCCACAAAGGTATGCTTGTGAACTTATCTTCTTAGCCAGTAGCCATGTGGAGGTCTCTACGGCAACCCAAGTTCGCTGTTCCGCAGACAGGGAATTTCTACACAATATAAAGAAGGATTATATGCTACTTACTGTTTCTAGCCGAATTTCAATTTTTTCGCCCAAAATACGCACAGTATTGAAGTGACCATAAGATCGGCAGCCTACTTCCTAAATTTGACACTGAGCCCACAGTCGCAAAGCTACCAGGCCCTCGAAAAGATCTTTCTGATTAATGGTCTAGTTGATAAAAATATGCGTACTTATCTAGTGATTTACGTGTGGAGCGTAGAACCGACCTGATGTACTGCCTCACACTTTAAGATTTTCAAATTTAAACAACTATCACAAGATAAACCTCACTTTGGCCTCCTGGTTTGTTTCCTTTAATCAGTGTCAATTTGCTCGTCATTGTCCTGTTAGATAAGCTGTTTGGGCAAGCACTATCGCTTGCAAATGGTCGCATGATCCTTTGCCTCTTGGCCATCCAAATCATCTTTCGCCTGCTGTTCATAAGTTTGACCACTTGAAAACAGTATGCGAATTAACTCTTACAGGGTCATTTTACCTGCCAAATAAGCCTAGTAAAAGAGCGCAACTTGAAAAAATCACAACGCCGGTCCTTCGTTTTTCCCATTAAACGGAGGGTTAAATGAAGTCAGTATCCCAGAGCCCATTTATGAATTTAACTGATTTGAGGCAATTTGGTTTGCGTTACAGGCTGGCTTTTCCTCGAAGTGGAGTTGTATTCGCCGCATAAACTCTGTACTCCGCCCATCAGTGTACCTAGAAGTCCGCGTGTAAACCAGCGCATATGAGGCCTTCTGCGATTAATATGTACTCGACGGCTGAGGCGACAGAGGGACGATGGCCAGCGTGCCACTGCGTATGCAATCCCGTCTCAGTTGGAGTTGGTGGACAGCCAGTGACCTTAGACAAGTGTCACTAAGGCTCTTCTTCTTTATGAGGAAGCTATGGGGTAGTTAAGTTGTTCAGGTCACATCAGCAAACGAAGCAGTAATTGCCTATTTAGGCAATTCATGGTTCCACTAGGCTACTACTTTACACTGTACTGTTGGCGTCATACTTAATACATGCGGGGCTAATTTATTTGTCCCGCATTCGTATCAATTATTTAGGGAATGCACATCTCTCCAGTAGTTCAAAGTTGGACCGGTCATTGATTTGCTGGTTGTATGCTATATTAACCGGTTTCTACTGCGGAGTAGATAATTCTAATCAAGTATTCGAGGCTTTTATCCCTTTCACGGCTTCTGTCGCTAAAATATCTTTAATTCAATGCCAGCCAACTCTGGCCGAACTTTTCCATTGGGGGCATTGCATGCTTTAGACTATTTATCTGTACCTTTTTATCGCGTTAATGTTTTTTATAAGGCCTGTGTCACTTTTTTCAACCCGGTGTTTAGGAGGTTGCAAATGCCACAGCCAATCTGGTGAAGTTTGCGAAGGCGGCCGCAGTGGCGGTGAATCAACAGGCGGCCGAGTTAATGAACACCGAGCCGGACTCGGAGCAACTGGCCGCCGAGCGAGATCGGCACGTTGATTTTCTGCGCGACGCACAAACCCAACTCATCCAGGACGCCACGCACGCTGGCAAAGCAACCAGTCGCCTTGTCACTTGTGCCAAGGTTGTCGTCTGCACTATGGAACAGCCGGCCTCCCAACGCCAGATGCTCAGCTGCGCCCAAGAGGTGCGTTGGATGTTTGTCAGTTAATTTGTGAGCTAACCAGACACGTTCTACCGAAGGAGGAATATAGAAACTTCTTAAAGTTCACCAACTGCGTGCAGAACATGTCTATACTTATTGGCTGGATGACTAAGTTAGGCAGCGTAGTTCGATTTGCGACCCGATTGAGCGATAGAGTTGGACAGGCCACTTCGAATGCAAAGGTGGCCTAGTATGCGATCTTTTCAACTTAATTATTTTTTTATGCATTTCTACAATTTGACGTGTACAAGGTGCTTTGCAATCGTTCACCTCCTGCTGAGGTCTGGGAAAACCAATAATTTTAAGAGGTCAAATCTCTTTCCATGGCGTATGATACTGTGCTTACTTCCTCATATGTTAAATGGCTCATTACCGAAAAGGGAGAATTTAGTCAGTTGGTTTGCTACTCTTATCTTTAGTCCCTAATAAAGCCAAACTTCCTCTCATCTGGGACATTGTCCAAAGTGAACAAGTGAAGTATGTTTTGCTAAGCACACTTTTCTGTTTATCGGTATAGGCTTCTATCCCGAAGCTCAATATTTTGGGTAGAGGATGCTATAGAACAATACTATATCAGAGTTGCTTATATACCTACTCCAATCCTGGATGAGCAGGGGGTAAGAACATCCCTCCCATAATAAAGATTACCTTGCGTTCAACTTCTGGAAGGGTAAATATTCCCGCGTCCTAATCCTTACACCAACCTGAGATCTAACCTTAGTAATAACCCTAATCTTACCTTAGCCCCAACCCTAAAGCTATCCGTTATCCTAACCATAAAATTAACCATGATTCTAATTGGTCTGGAATGTAGCGCAAAACCACCTCTATAAAGAGCGTTTCCTCTTCCTCTGTCCTGCAGTGGGGGGAAGCTTTTCCTACCCTAAGCTCGCGTTATTCTCGAACCTTTAAATCTTTATTTGAAATCTCCTTAACAAAAATAGTGGAGACTCAACGCTCTGTAAACGAGAAAATTAGACGGATACTGACTTGGGTCACATTTTAAAAATAGCGAAAAAACCAGTGCTGGACTTTCAGACCACGATTTCGTGGGCAGAGTTAACTGAATGAAAGGCTTAGGCATGGGGTTTACGAATAGCTGTCCGATCCTGGATTGTTTACTGGTTCTCACTTGGAACGGCAAATACCCATGAAACCCATCCGGATAACCAGTGGTATGTCTTACTTTTTGCTTGAAATTTCAATTTCGATGCACTCTATTTGTCATTAATAATACTTTTTGGGTCAGAATACTGATAATATTTGTTTGTTTGTTTCCGCTGGTGACCAAAATAATCTTATTCGGTCGTGAAACAATTATTTCTTGGACATAAGGATAATAGAGCAATCAACCAACTATATTCATTTGATGCGTGTGGTTAGGGGATTACCATCTTTCCTATTGGTAGCTGTGCCGCTCCAGATACGAAAGAGTTCATAAACGGGATTGGCAATGTCATAATGACGATCGATGACACAGTGATATTTGGTCTACATAATTATATCTCTTCACATGTGTTGTGAACATCCTATGCCAAAGCGTCCGAGACGGCCAACTAATTTGAATCGTGCTTAGTCACGCTACTCGATATCTTGTCCTGACGCAAGGCGTCACCTCCCCAAGGGCTTCTATTCAGGTGCGCAGTTTCAAGAAATATGAACGCTTTGTGCTGAGTAGGTTCGATTTTGTCCCCCCCCCCCGGTAGTACTCTTTACACACTCGACCGACTCCCCCTAATGTTTATTGGATGCAAGGTAGCTTCTTGGATGTAGTTAATAGAAGTCAAGTCAAAGAACGGCGTTATGAACCAAATTTGAAAAAAATATAAAAGTTTCTTTCCCTTGGAGTCTCTCCTGTTGTTCAGGATTGTTGTGCTTATCATAGTAAAATAACAACCGACGTAGTAGATTCTACCACCCCCCACTCTCAATATAAAAATGAAAAAAAGATTTTTTGCGAAAAAAGTGTCAGAATTAGCCATTTGACGAAGGAGATGTGTGTCGAGAAGCGAAAGGGTACGATCGCTGGAATAGGAATTTCACTTGCCTCATAATCCCGAGTCTCACTCGACCCGCTAACATCCAAGACAGCTCCAGATAAGGATGGTGGACGCAAAAGGGGGTGCAGTCTTTATCGGATGCAATTGCCACGCCGCATGTACGCATCGGTGGCATGACAACCGCATCCACTAAATACTGCGTACATGCGGCGTGGCACTCGCATCCGATAAAGACTGCACCCCCTTTTGCGTCCACCATCCTGATCTGGCACCGTCTTGGATCGTAGCGGGTTGACTGAAACTCGGAATTGTGAGACGAGTGATCGCGATCGCGTCTTCCACCTTTAAAGTGACTCCGCCTGTCCGCTAGCATCGGAAGCATGAGCCCATGAGAAGAAGTAGGCGCGATCCCTAGGTGACAAGAGCTTTATTCGCCTGAACTTTCGGATTCCAACTCGAATCCACCTTCAGAGGCAGTATCCGATACGGCTAAGTGTCATACACAGGGGGTTGCAGTATCCGAATCCGAGACGTCAGGCGAAGAAAGTTCTTGTCCCAACGATGGCGTCTACCTCTTCTCAGTTTCTTCCCAGGACTCACCTTTTCGCAGTATTTGACGCTCAGAGGGATGATAAAAATCCTCTGGATGAAGAAGGGACGAGAATCCCCTAGGAATACGAAAAGTATGCGAAATTCTTAATGCTGCAATAGCCAGCGAAAATTGCCAAAAGAGAACATAATGAACGCGAGAGTCTTTAATATATTCGATATTTAGCCATAAGTTGCCGCGTTGCGGAGTAGGATAGTCAATACCAGAAAACGGTGCAACACCGAGTCTGATGGTCTATGCCGGACTATGAGCAATGGATGTACCTGCAGTAGATTTTATAGTTCATAAAATGCTGGGCAAAATTATAAAATGTGTTTTAACTCCGAAAAGATTACAATAGTAGGGTTGTAAAGCGTAATCCTAAGGTATTTCCGTAACTTCAGAATACTAGCTTTTTAAGAAGTCCCTTTTAAACCGCCTACATATCTGCACTCCATAAAAATGACTAAAAATGACTAATACACAAAAATTACTCTATAAAAATGACCCATCGGGAGCCATGAATTGGGTACATGTGCATTTTTCTCATTAATTTTCAATGCCCTTATAAATTCAAATATATTTCATAAAAAATATGCACGAAAACATTATTCCTTGTACTCATTTGATAACAACTTACGTCTTCTTAAATTTTATGTTTAAAGAAAGTTAATATTTCAGTTTAAAACCTCTAATTATCGGATTTTAAAGACCGTGAAATATCTATTCATCCAGTATCATATCTGTCCATTTATAAATGCTGTTTATAAAAGATACAACGTGGCCCAGGTCTTTTGCAAAACATAACTTCTTCTCAATGCCATATGATATGCCAATGATATACCCTTAGACGGAATATATAAAGTATGTAGTTTGGAAATCCTTAATTCAAGTGTAAAGGGAGGCCCTTTTCAAAATTTGTCGGAAATTAAAAAATACTTTTAAAACCAAAAATTATCCTTTCTTCAAGTAGAAAATTTAAATAAAACTTGAGCTGATACAATGTAAGTAAAAAAAGTATCTTTGCGCATGAATTCTATAAAATATTTTAAAAAATCAACGTAAAAATGCATACTACTTAATTAGTCTTTTTGCTGAGTAGTTTTGTAGGCGGTCGGTAAGAAGCTCGTTCAAAAGCTGGCATCGTGACGTAATTGAAATGTATAAGTATATTGCCTCACGCTACTTAATATTACAACCCTGCTTAAGTAATCTTTTCAAGTCGAAAACTGTATCGGTGATCATTAGGAGCACTGCAATTCGTCCTTATCTTGACGTGGCGCCTGATTAAATAACCATGCCAGTGAAAAATCAAAACTTTAAACAAATCTGCCTCAGTTACTAGGTGCCAGATAACAGGCTAGTGGAATTCAAGGAAGTTTTCCTGGCGAAAATTCATTTCAAGTACGTGGACTGCTTCGCGGATCCTTTCGATAATAAGATTATCCCCAGGGTGGGCTTATTGCGTCAGCCATTCGACCAGGTTTGGTGTGCAGGAAACAGAAATTACATATGAGGAAAACTACACCAATTTGATGTAGTAAAACACAAGCTGCTCCAAGGACGCTGCCCTAGCTGCTGCACCTGTGGCGTTCATGAGTCCGAATGGAAACCGGCGATTCTATGCTGACTATTCAGCAGGATTGCATGATGCCTTAGAATATCATTACCGCCTTTTGCCGAGCGCGGACGCAATCTTAGATATATCGGACGGTGAAAGTTTTTTCACGGGATTCGGTCTCTGAATATTATTTTCAAAAGGTATTCTGCGAGTGGGGGGGGGGGGGCACAGTAGGTGCCATATAAGACGCAACATCGCGAACTTCGCACGTATACCATTGTAGCGCATAACCCTCACCGCACATCAAATCAGGGTCAAAGAAACGACCGATTTCTAAAAGAAGGCAGATTTTGGCTTATAAAGGATCATTTATTGGCCAAGAACTAATTTATTTTATCAAAAACCATCAAATGGGCAAAACGACTTTATGACAGGTCAATTATGTAAGACCTGATCTAACGGATACCAGAGAAGGAAAATATGAAACAAGGCCAAATAAGGAAAGAACATAATAATAAAACATTAATATTTTGTTGATTGCCCTTTAGCGTGTGAGGAGGACATAGAGGCTACTAAGTTGTGAATGGTGTTTTGGTTTATGCAGTCATTAAGCACAAAATACAACTTTTTCTCTTCATTGAAATTTGTTTCTTTGTCTTTTCCCCAGGTTCTTTTGGTTAATGCAAAGAGATTTTCAATTTGATTAAGGTTCTGACTGTTTGCAAGAATAAAAGTGCTTTGGAGATCGCAGGCGGAAAGGCTGATTGTGGTCTAAAAAGTTAGATAATAGGCGTAAGCTTAATTTAAATCATATCTCCTTTGATCGATGAACAAGAGCATTATCGTGCAATATTATAGTGTCCATTCGGCGTCGGTTAATGCCGTTATAACCGAATGCATCCTTTAGGCTGTCGATGAACACCCTGTTGTTCATGGTCTCTTTTTTCGACCACCAGATCGGCCGCTCTCCGAATTTGATGGCCATTCAAACCATCAGTAGCCGGCAGTTCTTGAAGGTTGCTGTCGATATAGTGTGCTCGTGTAGGAAGTTCGTCCCACATATGACAACCTGGGTCGACTTCGAGGCTTATCTTAAAATAAGACTTAATCACAAAAGTAAATACTTTTCCAAAATGAAAGTCTGTGATAAATATACTCTTAAGCAAATAAAAAACGCTCTTTAATTAGTTTCCTACTTAAAATGACTTTATCTTGGCATTCTGCTTGTGAAGGCCGAATTACTTCTTCTTCTTCTTCTTCTTCTTCTTCTTCTTCTTCTTCTTCTTCTTCTTCTTCTTTTTTCTTCTTCTTCTTCTTCTATTTAAGGTCCAAGAGAACATGGATAAATGTTCCCTCTGAATATTCCTAAGCTGCATATAATGGTATCTTTTTAGTTTGTCGCGAATGAAATCCTCGTCCTGTTTGCTGGTTGACCGTTTTGGTCCACCTTGCTTGATTCTAGGTACTGTTCTAGGGTTAATACTTCTCGAAAGTGTGGCCCGGATACTATTGAAAATATTACCTAACGACTCATGTGGCTGCCCTTCAGCTGCCAATTTCTGCAAACGCTCGAAATGGACTTCCGACAGGAAATGCTTCGAAATTGTAATAGCAGGGCGTGACAAAGAAAAGTGAAAGCATGACACGCCTTGTGGTCTATATACGAGTTTACGGTCGTAATTCTAGGTGCGGTAAAACAAAAATACTGTCAAAAAGTTATTAGTGTGTTTCGTGGCAAAAAAACCTTAGAAATCAACGAAATATAATCTATAACAGTGAATTCGTTCCTTATTTCCCGAAAAATTCGATTCCTGGAAGTTAACTTCACCTGATTTTCTTTGATTTAAGATAAGATTTCCCAGTTCCAGAAGGGATTTATTTGAAACATTTCTTGCTTATATTTGATTTTTATTTTATATTAAAATGCACAAAACTATGGACGTTGCTCTGTGCTATTAAATAGCATAGGAAATTTCTCGAATGTCTGGCAACCTCCGATTTCGCCCAAATCTTGTCTGTTTTCCTTAAATAAACTGCAGTAAACATGCAGCGTTTTTTTAACAAAAGGCAATCTGAGCCTTAAATCCACTGAAAAACAAAAAAAATAACGATAGCACTTGAACGCTAAACTTCTCAATCGAATTTTGATCCAACATCGCATGACTTAGGTCACCTACTGTACGCACAAGGGGAGAATTTAGTCTTGCTGAAAGAAACCTACAATTTAGAATTGATAGCGAACGAAGGACGGTCACCGGACCGAGACCTAAAGTCTTTGCAGCACGTTAAGGAATTACCATTATTTGTGGGCCTCATGAGCAATTACGATCGTTCATTACCGGAATCTATAATTTTGGCTGGGAACTCTTAATCGATCCTCGTAAAATGACAGGATGCCAAGAGGCCTTTCCGGATGATGAACGCTGAAGTCATTAGTTCAACAACTAAGAAAGAAGCGGTCGCCCAGACTGGCACCTGAGATTAGGTGCAGTCTGCCTTCGGAACAATTCAGATGACAGAATGCAGCCCCTCTTGCACGCAGTGAGATCACTGGCGAACGCAACGGAAAGGATTATAGTCAGGTCGAAAAGAAGGTCTTGACCATAATTTTCGGCCTTTCGGTATTCCACTGGCATTTCACTATAAAGGCGGGTCATCAACCCTTGATGTTTCGTTTGGTAAAGTACCGTGGCACACCAGATAAAATTGTGATTTGAATACAAGGATGAGATCAATTAAGATGAAGTACGCGTACCTACACAGGAATTTGGACACCAGACAGACTGTTGCGGTTAAACAAAGACGTAGTAGTTCGGGAAGAAATGGTCGCATCAAAAATTTGCCTGGCGTGATGATGAACCTAAGGAGGTTGTACGGCGAGTTCCCAGTGCAACTGAGCAGGTTAGAAAGGCGAAATTAACGGATTTCAGATCAAGCGGTTCATGCTGTCTGACTGGCTGTTCCACTTCCAAAGGTGTTTAAAAATGGTAACCTCAACCGTATCTAGTACAGGGTATACATATCGTCAAAGAATCCAAAAAGCCCTTCTTAAAAAGAACCGGTTCGAGTTTCCCGCGCTCTCGTTCGTGTATTTTAAGCCTCCGTGCTGCAGCCGACTGCTTTCTAGGTCTGGGCCAGTGGCAACCATGGGTGAATCATCTGAATACCAGAAATGACTCAGAAGCAAATCAACTGCGGCGGGTGTTCAGTGGTGAGTTCGAGAGATAAGCACACTTAGTAGACCACGAGGATGTGCAGGCCCAGACTGTCCAAGCATTAAATGGCGCACAATTTGCGGATCGGTAGGAGAACTGTAAGAAGATTGGTTGATCGTTATGAGAATTTTGCGGACCAAAGATTAACTCAGGAAAGCGACTGGAAAACGAAGACCTCCTGTAGAGAAAATAGAATGTTGTGGAGAACAGCATGAGCCAATCTTTTAGCGTCCCTTCCAGCGTTTCACAGATTGTGCTACTTTGTAGCATCTTTGAGTGCACTTGAGTGTCGGCTGACTGAGTTTAGGGTAAGGAAACCTTATATAGCCGCCTACACAGGACATGAGAAAAGGAACCGCCCGCAATAAAAGTGGATTTGTTCCAAATTTCAGGGAGATTATGTTTAGGATTACTGGGAAGGTTTGGGTTAGGTTTAAGGTTAGGGTAAAGGTCAGATTTCGGGTTGGGGTCAGGATCGTGTTAAGGGTTAAGGTTTAGGATAGAGCTAGCGGTAGAATTAAGGTTACAGTTTATTTTTATGTTAGGGTTAGGGCAGGCAACTCTCCACCCTTCCTGAAATTTACCACAAGGCCACCTATGTTAGGTAGGCGGGGCTTTCCTATTACCGCCATACAAGGTATCCTTACCGAGTTCAGCCTCAAAAGTGGGCGTCCAAGGCTGGTACCTTGGTTGACTTCTATCCATACAGCGATACTCGACTGGTTGATATGGCATTGTCTATGGCAGCTGTACAATATAATTGCGTAAGTTGGGCAGAAAATTGCTATTCTGTTTGAGATATTGAGACTGACGAATCAAAAAATGGCGAAAAAAACCGATGAAAAGTTACCGATGAAGTTTAGCCATCACACTCTTCGGGGTGACAATGCGGTCACTGTCTCTGTGTGGAACAATATGGACCAATGGTAACTATGATCTCATGATTCTGCTTCGGTAGATTATTGGTGGAAACTGCCTTTGGAAACAGAGGGAACACTAATAACCAATCCGAATAGGACTAGGGAATTCTGTATTGTAGACCGACTACAAATAATCACCGAGCGGAAATTTCTGAGGCCTCTAAAAGCCTAATAGGATACGACCTATTCTGTGGCCCACGCGCTCTTGAGACGTGAATCCCATTAAATGCACGAGGATTTTTGCAAAGAAAAAGAGGCCGGGAAGGGTTTCCGCCCACCATGAAAGGCTTGAGATGCATACGGCGGCAATCCGAGACCGCTCAAATTCAGCAGTGCATGAGGATGGGCAAATTTCGTCAAACATTACTTCACCATTTCGGTATAAATCCGTCGCCGGATCAAGAGAACTCTAATAGGCTCCCCAATCTCGAATTAAGTGGTTGAACTGGTACGGCGCGTGCTAGAACAGACTGCCTTCATCCAGTATGAGACCACCTTTTAGAGCGAGGGAGAAAGGTAACAGTGACTGCGCTTCGTTAATTTCTGCGTCAAATGAAGTCCTAACGGTGAAATTGAGTCAACGATTCATAAAAAGGCAAAGAAAAGCCCACAACTCGGTTTTCACAGCGACCATCCGCCAGCTCGCGATCGAACCTGTGTGAGAACGCAGTTCGAAAGGATTTAGGCTGGAGGCAACAACCTGGACGAAAAATTACCTGATACCTGATATCTCCGCGACCAGTTTGCGCGAAATGGCTATCCGAAGCCGACGACTTCGAGTTCGCTCCCATGAGGAATCACACCGAAACTACACACCAAGGATGTAGCATGCATGCTATGCGTTAAGAACGCTTCAGAGGTGACCGAGAACATTGCTGCCGGACTAGGCGTTGAAATTGCTCAACGACCCACGCCTACCATACACAGCAGAGCCATGGAAACCAAGGAAAGATTAAATCCCAGTTGGCAGTCTGGTGTAGTGTATCGTATCTAATGCCTACACAAATCAGTGGTAAGGTATGGTCGGATCACGAATACATGAAAAAGAGCTAGCTGTGCGACTACCTATACCTTCGAAACAGGTCACGAGTTCATATTCGCAGCCGCTCAGATAATTGGGCATACCGTAAGGAAGAAGAGCCGAGAGTTGATTACAACCTGGGCATGTGACGAGAGCACAGACAATCACATATCTGGCGCCCTCATACAAAGCCCTGCACAGTCACCTCCAGACATGTGGCTCTGGTTGTTGATTGATCGTTAACTCTCATAATTGTCACATGCCGGGTTGCTGCTGTAACCTCTAGCGACGGACTATCAGAAAACTAAACAATTGGCACTGCTGCTCAATAGTATCTTTCCTTAGTTCCACATATACTTGGAACTCGTAAGTTTGCCTCCATTCACGGGAAACAGTTTTGTTAGATTATAGGGCATCTCTATTCCCATACCCGATATATTCATGCCATTTTCTGGTAGCGAATTTGAAACTTACTTAGGGCTACGTCTTGAAAAAGCGCAACAAGTTCACCGTGTATCAACTTTCACCCAGAACGATTTGGGGAAGTGTATCTTACAAGAAATCGTTGTCCTAGAATTTAAATTAATTTAAAATCCAGTTGTTAGTGATCGCACGTTCTTTGCAGCTGGTAACCGCGACTCGCACTTTCGTCTGTATAAATAAATTTAAACAACTGTTCATGCATCAACCTGCACCAACCATTGGACGTAGGGAACACTCAACCATGTTCAACGACAACCGTCTCATCCCTGTAAAGCATGTTTTTATGCTGAACGACGAAAAAACGACAGCCCAGATCTCCAAATCCAGTCACACCTTCAGTCAACTTCAAAGCTTCCTAGGGAATTTCCGTACATTATTTTAGCCCGAAATGGAACTCACAAAGTATGCAGTTCTTACAAAGTATCCATATGATATAGTGGCTTGGCCAGGCTGCAAAAAACAGGCAAAAAAGAGACCGCATTGAGCAGAATTGTCTCTGGAGGATATCAGGGACGAAATCAACAGAAAGCAATCGCGGTTCTCACGTCTTCGAATCGATTGGTGATGTAATTGCAATGCTGAAGGAGAGTTAACTTGGATGAGGCGGTCATATCACGAGCATGAATGCTGGGCGCGTACCAAAGCGATTTTTTAGGAGGATATTTCTATTGGCGTTCGTCGCCAAGGTGTCTAAAGGCGATGATGCACTGACTTTGTACTGAAATGCCTAAGGATTTATCAGAACAACGAAGAAAAACATTGCGCACAATTTGCAAGCATCGTCATCTGTCATGAAGTCTGGATCGTAACTCTTAGAAGTCCATCGAATAAAAGAAAATGAGGAGGAGGGACAGGCTGACAAAAAGGGGTTTACACTGTCAATACCATGTTCCGTTCATCAAAACCATGCTGTCAACGAAAGTTAAAGACACTGACTGACCTTGTCGGAAACCTACGCTCTTACCTCTATTGAATCGCTCCCCATCTCAGCACCAGCATCACGAAAGACACTCCTTTGCCTTGCCGTCAGTGTGATCGTACTTTCAATTTACACTTCAGTCTTGTTGGACACATCCGCCATTACCGCAAACTTGACGTTGCCAGTAGGCAAAAAGCAACCGTCAACGGAGTTTATATGCTGCCAGCCTGTCCAGGCCGTGACTGGTGCTTCCAGTTGCGCATTCGTCAAGCCACGAACGGAGAATCGCAACCACGAGCTCAATCTCATAGTCGCTCACCACTCTGAACCATCCCACCTTTTCCCGCATTTCCAGACAGGCTCTTAATTATTCGGACATGCGTGCGCATGCCAAATACAGCGTCTTCCATCACTCAGGCAACAAGGTGTAGGATGAGGCTGGTTATAGTGGATTGCGACATGCGAACTAGTGCAAGTCTCGAAAACTTTTTGCCTTCCCTAAAAGGGCTACAGAATTTACCCAATGTTATGACGGTAAAGTAAAAGTGAGAATCCAAAAAAACATCAGTGGATACTTCATGTAGGGTATTTAGCATGCACCGGGGATCATTCCGGTCAGTATTTGTGGGTCCAGCCTCTTCTTCCTCTTGACTTCATTCACCTTCTTCTACTCATGCCTCCCTTTTCTCAAACAACCGCCTTCGACGGCGTAGAAACTAATCAACAGGCGTACAATTGGCTTCAAATTTGGCCCCATCGTCAAAGGCTTTGTTTTGCATACGCTTCCATTTTTCGATCATCTTTAGGTGAGTCAAGCTGTCAACGGTCTTGTGGACGTTGCTGCTGCCGTCGTAGGGGCTCCAACCCTTCAACTGCAAACGCAAGAGCAACTTGTGGAACAAGCGGCTGCCTTCGATGGTCTACGTCATGCTACAACCTACGTGAACGCCTGCCTCGACCAGCTGACAAAACGCCTGATGTCTGCGTCTGTTCAGGTGAGTCCTATTCCGATGCCGCATACTGCGTACTGGTTCCAAATAGCCCTTTTGTTATTAATTTACTTGACACGTGTAGTTTTTGTTGTCTTCAGGCACAGCAAGACCCCATAGTGATGAGACTGTTGGAGTCAGAACATCAGATTCCTGCCACGCTTGGTGACGGCGAAGCCTTGCTGCGTCAGGCTGAGAACCTGGTGCAAACAACGAGTGCTCTGATCGAAGAGCTCCGCAGCAACCATGAACTCTTGTCCGCCGCAAACGTTTCCGGAGCAGAGGCTGCGGTTCGTGCCGATCTTCTCGTCGCTGATATATCCCAACTGATTGAGGCCATGAAGGTGAGCCACTTCCTGCGTTCCTATAAAACCTGCGATTATGTAATAAACTTTTGGCGCTGAACTTTTAAAGTATCATTTCAAAATGTTCAGCAAAAAGGCCTCTATTTACTGTGGATAAAATTGATATACAACAGAGATAGCACCGGAATAAAACGGAAGATATATACTAATTGAAAGCTGCAACTGTCGGCAAAATGAACGATCGTCCTTGAATGCGTCACAAAATTGCGCCAGATTTTTTTCAAAGCGGTACAGGCGTCGTTTGCAAATAACCTTACCGTAATTTATATAAACAAAGTGGTAAATAGCAGTACCGAATGAGAAGAATTGGCCAACCCATGTACATACAAAAAATATACATGTGAATGAAGGTGAAAAAAATGGCGGCTCAAATTCAAAATCCGCTGCATTTAATATTACTTGATGTTTGTGCTGGTGGCAAGGCTTTAGCTCCGATCCAGTTTCTCTAAGATGAAGTGCTAGAACTGCCTACAGTGTTTTGCTAGCAGCATAACTCATAATAATAATAATAATAAAAATAATCACCACCACCAACATCACCACCATCATAATCATCATCACCACCACCATCATCATCATCATCACCACCACCATCATCATCATCATCATGTTCATCCTCATCATCAACCACCTTCAAGAAATTCCCGAATACCTGTAAATAAACATGACCCTACTAGCTGAATTGTAACCCGTTCATTTTTCGTATATGCTGCTTTCTCGCTAGTGTCTTTAATGTATTCACGATGCACTCCATTGGTATATTTTTGTGAGATGATGGTTTATCCATAGGCTTCTTAACCCTTAGTCGGATTTAGATTCTCTATACTTTTCCGATCATGACCGCTGGCGATCAGTAGAGGGTTTTTGGATCCGAACAGTCTTTATGGGGGAGTAAAACTAGTTAGCCTTTATAGGTCTCTTGAAAATCCCCCTTGGCGCTTGCATGCTTTCCGGCGCGTTGTGTGAAAGACCAGATGTTACTTTATTATCTCTCGAGCAAGCCCATGTTTTCTGTCAGGCATAAGAACACATAAATGTAGTCGTGGACTTTTTAGTTGTTCTTTTAATGCCTGTGCTTCCGCATTGGCACGCTTATCTGTTAGTAGTTTTGTACCTTCACTCTGGGCTACATTCACTAATGCTCATTTTATGCGCATCTCTATTTAGCCCACGATTGACTTCAAGTTTACTCCTCTAGTCTCCTTCAAATCTCCCATTTCCCCAGAATATTGCCTTTTTTGCGACAATTTGTCTCGCTTTCATTTGTGAGTTAGCACACAGATGTGCTAAGTTTATTGCATTATCGTCAGAGAGAAATTGGCTTATCTGTATTTTAAGTGTCCAAATAGTCCGAAGAGACCATTTTCTTTCCGGGTTGCTTAACCGGTCTGTCAAACGCACCAATTAGATCTTCGACATGAAAGTGTATGATAGACTTCGCCCAAAATATGCATATCAACTTTCGGTCTTCGCCTTTAAAGCTGACAGACTGACTATCTGACTGATTTACTCCCATTTAGCGATAGACTGGTAAGGATGCCTTGTATGATCGCCTAAACGAGACGCGGGACCCGGAACGCTCCGTCTACCTAACATAAGTGGCCTTGTGGTAAATTTCCAAAAGAGTAAATAGTCCCAATTACACCAACCCAAAACTAAACTTTAACCTTAATCCTAACCCTAGCCTTTTCCTAAGCTTCACCTCTACCGTTTAAGCGAAATAAAACCTTAACCCTGAACGTGATCCCAACCCCAAACCTCACTCTAATCTTCATCCTCACCCTAAACTTACCCCCAACTCTTGCCTTAACCCTTAAGAGAACTTCCCTGAAATTAAAAAAGCCACTTTTATAGCGGGCGGGTTCTGTTCCCATGTACTTTAAGGCGGCCATACCGATTAATTTCTGAGGAAACTAAAACGCGGCCATTTGTAAACTAGAGTATATACCAGAAAGCACACGGGGGATGCTGGGGGACCCTTTAATGAGCTGAACTCCTCGCAACTCTGTCATGCAGCCTCAGAATATCGGCGCCAGGCGAACCGTGTGCTTGGGGATTTTAACAAGTACCTGTGCTGCCAGTATGGTGCATCGTGCAAACTCAATATAACCATCTCTTACAGAGCCGAACAACTTTATGAGCCAAATGCCCTCTCAAGGCAACCGCCGTTTAGTCGCTCTTTTACCGTCGCGTTTTCTTACCTTGTCCACCTGTTTTTCCCCGTGTCCGCACTGGACAGCTGCTTGCTGCGGGCAATCAGCAGTCTTTGGCACACCAGCAGAAAGTAGTCGCTGCCTCCGGTGAGCTGCTGGAGAGGGCGCAAGCCCTCGCTGCGCCTATTATTCGCGCCCGCCTTACCACGGGCTTGGAGTTCGCCACCCGTCTC
This sequence comes from Schistocephalus solidus, assembly GCA_017591395.1. Lineage (NCBI taxonomy): Eukaryota > Metazoa > Platyhelminthes > Cestoda > Diphyllobothriidea > Diphyllobothriidae > Schistocephalus > Schistocephalus solidus. The sequence goes on along the minus strand of WEDG01004750.1, from coordinate 83,048 downwards.
ACTGCCAGCAATGCCAACCTGCTAAGCACAATGACAGAGGAGGCCGTCCGCGTTTCTCGATCCAGCCAATTTAAGGTGAGTGAGTGAGTTTTGTGTTCCTGCGCGTGCCCCCTACGAACTCGGCGGTCTGCGTTTGATCCGTTAGTCGTATACAGTTTTCACCCTCGGCCCACGCAGTAGGTGTTGATGCTAGCGCGCTGATCCATTCACGTTTTTATCACTTCTATGATCCGCTGCCAGTTGCTTTAAACAACAATGCATAAAGAATTACATAAGCTGAATGTGCTTGAAGGGTATAACTATGACAGCCATGTTGTTGTTGGCTTCCAAATGAATTCCGAGCAGCTCTGTGAGAGGCCATTTAGAAAGCAAGTCGAAATAAAGGACTACGATTGTCAGGTTAGCTGTCCCATATTTTCGCTTATTTTTGATAGGTTGATTGTACTAAAGAGGGTGACACAACGGAATTTACGAACTGAATCTTCAAAATCTGCTTAAAAATTTCCCGGAGTTTTTTTGTTTCAAATGGTCGAATCGCCAGTTTCCTTCGATTTTCGTCAGAGTAAACGTTTGAAATGTAAAATGATTCGATTAGCAACCGGACTCTTACTGTGACTTTCCCTCTAAATTTTGATTAATTTCCGATAAGGTCAATAAGCCTGAAAGCATGTGGAAGTGACTCGGTTTAATGAGAGCATCTTCCATTTCGAAGGTACAGTATTCTTGCCTGATGGTCTCCATTCGGTCATCAGTTTACAACAGACCTAAGAGACCCTAATTGCCCACATTATTCCTTCTTGTTGTACCGTTTTTGTGTACCGCGATTATCTACAACCGGACTATGTATGCGGATGCAATCGTGACTCATCAAATAACATCTCTACAAAAGCCGAGGGACCTTTTTGTTGGGTATTGGATGTGGCATACTGCAACGAATCTTGTCGGCCCATATTTATCGTCCATGTGCGTCCTACGAATTTCCTCTATCGCCGTAGTTGATGGCACATGCGTTGACTGCGTATGCTGTTGGACGGGCTCGAAGTTGCGCTCGGTTTTCACACCGTCCGGCGTCGGCCACCACAACTGACAAATGCGGAAATGTGCGTTTTGCACGTCTTTTCGCTAACCTCGATGACGTTTCTTCATTTATCCTCCTGACTACTTGGCACCTTAGACCTCCTTAGCACGTTGTTCCACCACTCGCTGACCAGTTCATGCCCCTTAAATACACCTGACCTTCGTCTTTCCTGCTGTCCTCATTTTGGGGTACTAAAACTCCTCATAGGTTTAGCATTTACCACCACTTTCAAATCCTTTCGTTCGGAATAGAAAGCACAGGCTGCGATGTCCTCTGAACATTGGCTGCCATCATTCGGTCCCTGACCCCTTCCTGCCGCATAATGGAGGTGCACGTTTCTTTCGCCTATCATGTTAGATTTACGGCTGGAAATTTACTTTTTAAAATTCCACCCTGTTAGGCCAGTAGGAAACTTTAAGCTCAGGTCCAAATTTCCAGTTAACAGCCTAGTCTATCGGTCTTTACAAAACCAAACAGGCTGGTTTTACCAGATGTTGCAAGAAACGGAGCAGGTTTTGCTCTAGACGGCCGTGAAAAAGCAAACTGGCAAACGTTCCCTCGTCTCGGCTCGCTATTGCTCACCCCGAGTGACTAGGTCACGGCGCCGAAAAGAGGTCGAAGAAAAATCAATGTCGCGTTTGACATAAGGGCTATTGGTGCGCGTAATTAAAGAGGGGAGGGGGGCGGTGGTGTTGGTGGTTGGTATTGGCATAGAGGGAGCCATTAAGGGGAATCCCGGTAGTGCGGGGACATTTGAAGTAAATTCACAGACGACAAATCGGAGAATTCTTCTTATAGCCTACCTCCGGTCACGGTGAGCAGCAGTCTTAGCAGTTTTGTAAAGTCTGTTCTGTGGTCTTTTGCTACTGGAAACGGTTCCAGCACTGTGATAGAATTTGCGGATGGTAGAAATCCACATTATGCCGAGCGTTCCAAATGTGATTCCCGTTTCCTGAGGATGCGGCGCTTCGGTTTCGAATATCCATATTCGGAACCTTCGTAGAGCACCAACTGCGCCCATACGTGCGCGCATTCAAGTCGCGTCAAGTTTTTCTGGGGAGGCACCATTTTACCCAAAACTCTAGCCTATAAACACGCTTACTCTTTTGGGCACAATCAGCTGTACTTTCTGTCCTCTTGAGCTGGCTTTGGAAACTGTTAGAAGCACCAAATGCCTTCTCAAACCTTTGATATCGAGAACTTGCCGTACTGCGCGACTAGTGTTGGGAGCACCTTTTTTGTCATTTTGTTTACAAGCGTCGTTGCTCTCTTTTCAATGCTGCGAATTTCTTTATTCGAAACTCTTTTTCCGCTCCACTGTGGCCTTTCTTAGAGTTGAAAGGGAACAATCGGCCTGCTCATGCACCACCAGAAAAAAAGCAATCTGCGTAAGGCCAGCCTATTTTGAGACGCTATTGGAGATTTGCTGGGAAGATCTGTCCAAAATCCCCCTTAAAAAGGTTCAGCATGAGAGGAGAACGAGGGAATCCATAGGAAGTCCGTCTCACTACAAGTGGATTTGCCCTTCATGGATGAGCGTTGTACATTTAAAACATATTTTACGCGTTCGGATTATTTGATCAAAGAAAATTGGCACGTTATCTTCCAAACCTGATTCGTTCAAGTCGATGTCAGCGAACTAAATAGGTGGGTTCGGACGGCACTTCAATAAAGGGGAAGGCCATATTACACAATGATTCACATTCTGCTGTAACGCCTTTTAGATTCGAAATGCACCCGACGGCTTTTCATTGCTCCTACTTAATTTTCCAATTAATAAAGTTGGTCAAAAAGTTCGGTCCTTATTACCGTCCTAATTAACACTGCTTCATTCGTTTTTTAATCAATTAAACATAACTGTTACTGTTTACTTTAAGATACTACAAGAACTGGACACTCTCCAAAATGAGGTTATGCCCGAAGTCACTCTCTCGTGTGATCAGGCTCGTGCTCAACCACAAGAGTTTGGCAATCAGACCAATCTTCTCGCAGCATCTAAAAATTTAATGGATGTGAGTTGGCCTTTTCTCTCTCTCTCTCTCCCTCCCTCTCCCTCTCTCTCTCCTTCTGCGGTTGATCGGATGGTGCTGCGATTGCACTTTTGCGTCTTCACCTTTCCTTTTTGAATCTCCCTAGACTCTCAAGGACTTTATTTCCTCGGTCGATATATTGGCACCAACTGTGCCCGATACTGGAATTCAGGCAGCGCTGACGTCAGCGGCCCGAAACACGCATATATGTCTGACCGATCTACGACAGTGCTGCACCGTCGCTGAACCTGTGTTACAAAATCCTCCACCTTCGCTTCCAAAGTTCGAGGCTGAGAGAAGAAATTCGCTGAGAGAGGGCTCACAAGCTAACTCTTCTGCCCGAATTGTGTGGCCGTCTATTGCTTCTCGTTTAGCTGATATGCATACCCAGTTGAACTCGAATTCCGACTATAAGCTACCTGGTGATACGGTAAGGACGACCCTACAAATCACAAATAACAAACGCTATTAATTACGTTTCAGTAGCGATACCTAAACAGTATTTTTACAGCTGGATTCCGTCTGTGCCGCCGTGATAAACTCTGTGGCCAAATTCAACGACGCCTTTCCTCCAATGTCAACATCGCAGACATCAAGTCTTCCAGAAAGACTGGTCGCTGAGGCCAAAGAAATTTCCGATGGTTCAGGGGCTGGACTTTCACCTGACCGGCTTCCGCCTGTTACGGCCAAACTTATGGATTCCCTGCGATGTGTTACCGAGGCGATCAGGGGCTTGGCAGGATATTTGTCGTCCATTTTGGATGAGACGGCTGTCGATCCAGGTGATTTAAATACCTTTCTTCTGTTTCTCCTCCCTTTTATCGTTATGCCCAGATTGAAATTCTGTGATTCGACGAAGACTAACGTGTTTCTTCTCTTCCATATTATTGCAGATCTCAATAATGTATTGATTGCATCATGGAATTTATTGAATAGTGAAGAGAATGATCAAGGGCAACAGTCACGTCCGTCAAGTCAGGTTTTCAACGCGCATTTTGCGGCATCCGAGCTTAAAAAACGCCTTTTGGAAAACGGGAATGCGTGCCTTACGGATGCTCATTCGTGCCTCCTTTGGGCTTTGCACGATTCTGACGTTGAAGATTTCAATTATGAGCGCGGTATAAGTGAGCACGCCGGTCAGGTAGGCTCCCTCAGTACTTTTAGTTCCAATTTTCCGCGATCATTGTGGCCGCGCCAGTGTGCCATATATATTTTCCTTGAATTCGGCCTTCTCAATCCCTCCTATAATGTTATACTTTAAGCATAGCACGAGAGTCATTCGTTAATTTTAGCAAACTTTCAACAACAGTTTATACTTTTATGTGCACAAGGTAATCCTGCAACAAACGAATAACGAACTCAGACTCTTGAATAAATTGAGTAAACACCACATGGTCCATTTTCAGTCTCCATTTATCTTCTATGCTGGGAACACCAATTTTCACCTCACTTAGTGAATGTTCTCGATAGGAGAGCCACGCCTGTCAACCATTTTTAAGGTCTGTCGCGATCTTCTTGTAATACAAAGCGAATGCTTAACCTTTTGTTTGCATATTGTTAAGGCAAGCTTTCATACCGTCATCATGTGGTTAGCCCGTATACGAGAGACAAAAAGTTGGCCTTTTGTGTCTTAAAATTTTCCCGTTATGCCAGTGGGACTTTCCTAGGGGAAAGAAGTCAAGACCCGCACTGCATTGGGGGGAGGGGGGTGAAAGATATATAGGAAAGCAGAGAAGGGTGACCGCATGGGGAAGGCAGTTCACAACTGTCACTGATGACGATGTAATGTACTGTTTCCTGCCCTACTTCCACCTACGCAAATCCCTATAAAACCAGTCCTTAATCCTGTCTCCTGTCACTACGGGAGGCCCCATAATTCTACCAACTTCTTCCCCTGTTTAGGCTGCATATGTTGAAGGGCGTTCGACATGACGTAAGGGAACACAGTTGAGACCTGTTCTTACAACTGTAAATGCGCCTGCTCAAAGGGCAAGCGTTTATGTAACCATAGATTTGGAGCTGGCCCAGATGATATCCTGACTAATCGCAGTTGGTTATTATTCGAAATTACTCAACTTTTATAGTTGCATTTGTGATTGCTTGTAATTGAAAGGCTAAAAATACAAATCATGTGACAGTTTGTTTCCCATAAGTGAGCGGCTTTCTGTGTCAGTCTTTTTTAAGCGGTGAAGCCCGAGTGGACGGAAGATGTGACGGAAAGATTCAAATACCGCCAAAGGGAGATTTAAGAAAAATTATTTAAGAAAAATAACTGCGAAGGTAACTCTTCTGACATTACCGACAAAGACAAGGGAGACTGGAATGGCCATTTCTGGCTTATTATCCGTCATCAGCCAGCCATACCCAACACCAGATTTTGTGGGGCCTGAGGTTTGGACCCGTGACTTGTTGGTTAGAAGTCCAATGCTCTAATCCACTGCGCTGCGGGCTCGTTGTCTTTTCGGTTTCGATCAGGAATATCAACAATGGTAGATCAGCGCTCAAAGATCAGTCGCTCTTCTTTTTGGAATCACGACCATTCTCATAGAGGATTCAGCGGGGGTATTTGGCAAACATATGTATGTTTGTTCGGGTGAAATATAATAATGCATGGTATATTACTTCTATGCGTAGATTTATATCATATAGTTTTATGCTTTTCGCGTATCTCACGATCATGCCTTGAAGTGTTTCTCTTCTTTTAGAAGTCAATTTTTAAAAGTACTTCTTATCTGTTTGGCGTGGCGTGTGCAAATTTTCATTTTGAAAGGGCCACCAAGCGAGGAAAGCTTTGCGCCCAAGGTTGCGAATGAGCAGAATCCTTTCACTGCAACCTCTTCCCGGCTCTTGAACTTTTCAATTTGAATTTGACTCATCATACTTTGAAAGCGAATGTTGTTTCTACAGCAACGTTCTACTTAACCTGCAGCCGGTTGCTGTGGTCTTGCAAAAATATTAATAGAACTGATAAATAGCTGTGAAATCTGCAAATCAGCGGCATTTGTTTGGATTCAGACCAGGAAACCTCTTTTTCAGCTTGTAGCTTCCATCAGTGATCTTCGCAAATTGGTCCCGGGTAGCCAAATTGCCTGTAAACTGAACTCCATCGTGGATCAGCTTCCTAATGGTGTGAAATCAAAGGCGAAGCAAATGACCTTCCGAGTCAAATTCCAGAAAAACGAACCGACTCCGAGCCGACCGACCCCAGTCTTCTTTTAACAGCCCTGCGCGGCCTTGCTGAGGTAGTCGACTCACTTGTCATAAAGATAATTTTTGCAAAAGTGTCAAGGTGTGTTTGGTCACTAAGACTCCAAGTTAGCCGTTTTTATTTCTTACTTTCGGTACCAGATAATGAACCTTGTGAATCCGTTTGCTTTCTGTTTTCCCTGACGTCCATGATTTCCAGGCTGTTAAGTATAGGTAACAATGCGTCACAGATAAACAATTGTTTCCAATGGAAACTGGAGATTTAAAAACGGGAATATTACAAGTCACTCCTAAAGGTTAACTATAATGGAGCCTAAGGAAAAGAGGTGCGTCAACTTGAGAGAATAGTTAAATGTACAAACTAATGGCCAGTGTCAACGCTCGCTTTACCACATTGTAAGTTGTTCAAACTGCAACGATGCTGAATTGGTCTGTGCACAAATGAAGCACAAACTCGAGTTTCCGTGACTTGAGCCAGCTGCTTTTAATAAATGTACCTCGGTTCGCCGTCTCCCTGTTCTATCTGCGTGCACCAAACCTGCAGCGATATTTACCTGCCTCACAAAACAGCAGCGTCTGGAAGTGTAAGCAACTGGCGAAATAGACTATTGTCTGATCACATACTCCAGCACGTTCTTGTTGGTCTGGAGTTGGCTGTCGCAACTGAAAAGCTTCTTGCGATTTGAAAGCGCATTTATCAAAGGCGGATGTACCGGTTGTTGGCCAAGTGGTGCCCTCTAATCCCCTGACCATTCTGTCGTGTGAATGGACACTGCAAACCTTCACCTATCGCCTTTAACTCGCTGCCTTTCTAGGTCCCCCCCATCAGCGTAAAAATCCATAATATTTTGCTGCAACAGGCCTGACAATCATTAATTTAAAAGCGGACTTTTGCTTCAGATTCAGTCGCTTATCTGTTCTTGTCCTTATCGCTTTTTCTAATCGGAAGAAGTCGCCTAAAGCCCCTTTGTTCCGCCGCCAATCATGATTGAGGGCAACTACTTGCATAATTTTAAAAGAACAGGCCCGTCGAAAAGGTACGAATTCGTTCATCAGATCTAATGATCTTGGAAATTTCGAACGAATTTGCAGGACAAAGACCTTAGATCGTCTGAAGCTGGGAAGTAATTGGGGCCTAGCTTCTATCTGCAACATGCTGGTAATAATATTTCGAGGGCATTTTGTCTGCCGTATTAGTGTGGACACCATTTTGGTATGGACGTTCACACTTACACGTTTGCGAGTTGTGGTAGCTGACCTCATTATCCTACGCCCTTTGCCAGCCGCAGCAATATTTGAGAAACTGGTCAAAGTACACGCAATATTCTTTAAATATTTATTGGCCTTAGCAGTCACGATTAATTTTTTTTTAATGAGATGCTAGTCGGTTCAGTCTACTCCCATTTAAATATGCATAGGGCATGTTTAAAAGAAATACAGTCAGTGCTTGATAGTGTGAAATACTAACCAAAATTATGAAATGCGTTTTCAATCAAGAAGCATTACTTTCTTCCGATAGTAGCATTTATGATCTGGCTCGTAATCTTATGCTAGTTCAGACCAGCCAGGATGCCAGCGTTCGAATGCTCTTCTTTTCGGCCTCAGTGGAAAATACTGCTTAAGTAGTGTGTTTTTTTCCCGTTGATTTGCGACGCCTTTCTGTTCCTGCTTGCACGCATTTAGAGGACAATCACGTCTCCTTAAACATTCGTACTCGAAGGAACAATACCTTTCGGTTTTCAAACATCTTTCTAATAAGGAGATCTTTTAAGACCGTGCAGTGTCTGTTCAAATAGCGTCCTAGCTGTCTGTTTATTAGCGTACCTTATGAATCATACGACATAGTACTCATTAGTTACACAATTTTAGGAACCCAATATGGTATCGCAGTGATGTAGAGGACTGTTTGATTATTCTTATACGGAAAGTTTTCAGCTTGCAGAATGTAAACCCTAAATTCAAAAGCTAATCAGGTTCAAAATGATTAGGGAGTGGAAAGATGATTTTAAGACCCGAATATATTCGTTCTTGGAGCATAAAATTTTAAAAAAGGCGTGAGTTGATACCAAATGGGTACAAAAAGGATAATTTTGTGTATGTATTCTGTAAAATATCGTTGCGTTGATAACGACACAGAAAATCATTGTTAAACATGTATCCTACCCTCGTATTCATTTTGTGCGGGGTGCAGTTTTTATAGACGGCCGAAAAGAAGTACATCCGAAGGCCAATATCCCGGAGTAGCCGAACTATCACGGGATTTTGCTGCACGGTAGTACAAAACCGCCTTAGCAATGCCTCCTGATCAAAAACACATTTCAGAATTTCGGTTAGCAGTTAATGAAATCAGTTACAGGCTCTATTTAAAAAAGAAGCATCCCGGGATACAGTAACTGGAAACGGGTCAAGTTGTTTGAGAATAAAACCGCTTTTCTTGTTGAAATTTTCGGAACTGATTCCCCAACTGGTCCTCAGGCATATGGAAGATGTAACAAATGCAGTTAACTTTTAAGAGATTCCTTGATTGGTTAAAGCTCATACCAATATGCGTACAGTGCAGTTGATTGCTTGGTTGGAGTCGGCTACAGCTGTCTACCTCATCTTGAGAGTTTTTTTGCGCCATCTAAATTTAGATGCCTATTGATGTATGCCTCGTCTTAGTCCATTGCCTTCGGGAATTCGCGAAGTTTCTTTATTGGGCAAGCGCCAGAGATGTGAGACCTCCTCAGTGCCAGTATGTGTACTGTGTTAATGGTGTGCGTGGCTGCTTGGACTAAGTGATCTCGTCCCTTTACCGCCGGCTGGTGCTTATGTATACTGTTGGAAGCCGATTTTCCCGCTCGATCATCGTATAGAGCACCAGGACTGTTGCACGACGTATCTTAGGCGATCTCTTTTCTAGCCCGATGGTCAACTCTCTCCTTAGGCTGTACAATTGAGTGCACAGAGCAATTGTTGAGGCTATGCGCTACCTGTATACGGCGTATTTTTCAACTGTCTTTCAATGAAATCAAATTTAGTTTTTCGAGAGTTTGCTGGCTTATTAGTTGTTGCGTCTGTATGCCCGTAACGTTTGAAGTACCGTTTGCTTTGGACTGGTGTCGCTGCTACACTAGGTTACGAGGCCACCCAATTTGGGAAAGTAAGTTTTAAGATATGTATTTCTGTTAAAACAGATATGTTCATCTGGGGAGTTGATTTTAACCCGAGATAATAAAGTGTTTTCAGATCTAAGTTGGTGGAGACTGGAATGGTTACTCTCATAATGCACGATATCCTCGGATTATATCCCTGCGCTAACCCGAAGTTGGCAGCGATCAATCTGTCTTCTAGGGTACGAGGACATATAGAAAGGGGAATAGTCTATGAATCGCCGTTTCAAAAGAAAGTTTTCTTTCCGGAAAATCGGAGCTAAGATTATTACGGAGTATTTCCAATATATATTTTTGACGATTAATATCTCCCCCACTATTTGGGCTAACTGTTCGAGAGTCGTGGTTGCAACTTATTTAATGCTTGCTTCCGCCACAAAGACAGTTAATTTAGAACCTTTAGGACCCTTTTTGGTTGTTGGTAGGATTTGCCGGCGAAGAACCTGTTTATTCCTAGACAAAGAGCAGAAATTATTCTCACAAAGTCTAAAAGGAATCGGGGTATTTAGAGGGATCACGCCAATGATGCCACTATCTCGTCAGTTATCGTTTTCAATGCTTCTAGTTTATCTGGGAACTGCATATTGATTTAGATGCCGCATAAAAATTCCCCAGGGCAAATGGAGGTGGACGCAGCTAATCCCGACTAAGCTAGTAGACGCGTATTGGTACGAACTTCAAGCAACTACAGAATGCGCCATTAAGCGCGCCTCAGCGTTAACTGCCTTTTTACATTGCTCGTAGTCTGCAGAAATTTATGTTAAAAATGTTACATAATTCCCAACTTATCTGATATATTGGATCATAAACGAAACATCCAAAGCCCATTTCCGCCGACAGATATCGCAGCACTGTGACCGCAACCGTGGGCGTTTGCCTGTTGACGTAATCTCGGTGTCTCTAAACGTTCTAGGGCAATAATCCCGCTTACTAATATTCATTTAATCTTCAACTTCACAAGTACAACTCTATTCTTCCACAGAACCGGCTCTTTTTCATTTCATCATCTCAGAATGCGCAATACTTCAGATTGAGTTGATTGTTGGAATTCTATAACCGTTTTTTTGGATATTCAATAATGCCATTATTCTACACTTTAATAATTACATTCATTAAAATTTATTTATTTTAATATTAAGTACTGTAACTAACTGCAACCAATCGACGATGGTTATTATTTATTAATCAATTATTAATTATTAATAAATAAATACTTACAATCGTCGATTGGTTACAGTTTCGGGGCTTTGTACGCTCAGCAGTCTCTAGCGGCTCGATGGGCATTTTGGGATACAATTACTAAGACACACCTATATAATTGAACCACTGTATACGAACGCATGTAGTCAGTCATAACGTGGCTGCTAGGAATTGGGCCGTTTTGGTCTGTTCCCCAGCGTTCTACGCGCCGTTTCTGGTATTTTAACTGCTATGTACATAATGTATTCTAGTGACGATATATATATATATATATATATATATATATATATATATATATATATATATATATATATATATATCAGTAGCATATGTGTGACACAACTTTACCTGCCGACAGGCCAGCGAGGATATCGGTCGCCTGACTGCAGAGCAGTCTGAGTATCGCCGGGAGGACAACGGCTTTTCACCGACGTGTAATCTTGCTATGGCCGCGGACCGACTCGCCAACGCCCTCTCCAAGGTCCTGGACGCATTCGGAACCTCACAGGTGCCAGATGAGTCAACCGATCCGGTTTTGGGGGACCTTCACAAGGCTGCCCGACCCCTAGCAAAAGAACTTCAAAAAGCCCTCTGTGGAGACAGTGTAGGATCGTCACAGGGGACCACTGTCAATGCTGTCCGCATTTCTCAGTTGTGCTTGTAGGTCTCCCGATATTTCACCAGTCTCCATTTTTGGATGCATGGCTCTCCGTCTCCTACAGTTTTCCATAAGAAACAGTAATAGAACAATTATACATTACTACACCTTGTGTGGTGGTTAGGATCTGAACAGCCACCCTCCTCCTTCTCCTCTTCCGGAAAATAATAATCAACATAACTATATTTTTCTAATTCGCATAAAGCCAACTCCGTGACTGGGCGATCCAAACAACTGAGCAAACCCAGAATCGCGTGGCGAAGGAGCTAGCAGTCACAGGAGATTCAGCGACGCCAGCGGCCGTGGAGAAACAGTTGGAGAATGCGCGAGCTCAGCTTACCTCCGCTCTAAAGGCCCTCTCAGTCCCCTCGAAACATGCAAGGAACTCGGAATCCGAAGTACCCGGGTCCGAATTCCCCCTCATCACATATCCAGTGTCAAAACTGACATACCCTGAGTGTGCTATTGAGGTGTGCGATTTGGAACAGGTTAGTGAATTCGGCAGATCGGAAACGCTGCCCTGCTTTGGCGTCTGTTTATTGCATTGCTACTGAAATCGTATTCGGTAGGCATGTTTGTGTTTGTGTATATTTTCAGTTTGCGGTTAAAAAATGTTGTTGTAGTTATATTGCAGCAATCTTTCTGCTGCGAGAGGGAATCTGATTTAAGGTTTGTTTTTAAGCGGGTGGAGGCTTAAGACATTTATGGATCACGTGCTGTTGACTGACTTACTAGCCCTAATAATGACGACTATTGCTTAGGATTATCAGGTTCGTTTGGTTTTTGGAATTATGTAACCGGTTTTTAGGTATTCAATAATTCATGTATTCAATACAAAACTAATTAAATTAGTTAACGTTTATTCATTGAATTAATAAGCAGTCTAGTAATTAATACTAAACAGTGTCTTTTGGTCCCGGTTTCTGCAATTTGTACTCTCAGCGGTCGCCAGACTTTTTACGATGCAGTTGCTACGACACACCGTTTATAAAACTGCGCGCGGTTTCATAAACTGAATAACATACTTAAACGCTATGATTATTATTTACGGCTTTCCATAATTTTAGCTCTACATTTTCCTACTGGTTAGCATTTTTTGCCTACTCGTAAAACCCCTATTACCATCGTTGTCGTATTAAACGAAACACTGGTTTGAGTTTTCCCAGTGCGGCAGCGCTTCTGGTTCTTGCCATAAAGTTAAACTTGCGCGAACTGCTTGACTCCTCTTTGTACTTGACGGCCGTATTTGAAAAGGCTAACTTGCCGCGTCACCACTGTCCATCCAGAGGCGGCCCACCGCGCGCTAGCATTATCCTTTTGTTTGTTCGACTGTCCAAATGTCCAACCCAGTTTTGTACTGGCAGGCCATGTAGGCTTTTCATGTGAAGGTTTCCGTTTGTATCTTGTCCACTTCACTGCTTCTGCGCCTGCTTAAATTCTCCTTTTGCTGCCAAACAAAACTTTGCTCTCTTTTTGTCAAACGCATTGCAAGGTAAACCTGATTGAAACGATTTTGCTCGGCCGATATTCTGCTCCAATTCATTTGGCCATCCTCAGCTTTTTTTACTTCTCCGACACAGAATATCACCGGCTACTTGGAGTCAATTCCCTTCCATGCGAAAGAGCAGAATTCTCAGGCTTTCTGCGCAGCAATCCAGGGCGTTGCTGATGCTGCCCTCGGAATGCTTCAGGTTGCCACCCAGTCCGCCTATTTGGTCGGCGCCAGCCAACCCTGCAATGCTCCCGGTCACGCGCCCAGGCTCTCAGACCAGGATGCGCGCCGATTAACTGAGGTCACGGAAGCCATGTGCGCCGACTTGGACAAACTAAACCACGCGGCAGCTGCTCTCGGTACCGATCCCATTGACAACGGGAAGGTCAGTATCCCACGCGATGTCGAGTAAAACATTACTTGTAGTTTTATGGAGTAGGCCGATTGACTTGGAATTCTTAAGGTTAAGCTTGGTCTTAAGTAGCGTTCGCTGACGAAATATGGTTTCGTTTTCGGCCACCCATACCAGTAGGTCGCAGACGGTTTGACGTGCCGCTTGTGTGGCACGTGAAAACAGCATATGCGACAGAAAGCTTCAAAGGCAGTAAAAGTGGACGAAACGATCGACATTTCCGTTGATTGCATACTATAATTTAAACAAGAAATTAGAAAAGCATCTTTTTTTCTACGGTTTGTCGTCATGTTATTTTGAACGAAGGTTTTCATTTCTGTTATGCGGCGAGACCGAATCTCCTCATTGAAAAGTTCGGTCCGAAGGAAAGAATTTTGGGAACCATCAAGCTGAAAAAAGAGATAGTTTATAGTTGGTACTTTCGTCGGTAATATGCCGTAATATTTTTCATTTTTTAGCAGGAAATAACATACGTTCACGGTATATGTGTCTGATTGGTCTGTAACGTGTCTGCCTACTAATTAAGCTTTTAAATGTAACCATGGTCAAAGGCCTTGACTAAAAACACAAATGGGGCTCATACTGTGGACGAACTTGACACAAAACACTATAGACTCTTGGTAGGACACGGAACTAGGAATCCCCTGTTCCGGAGACCTTGTGCTCATTTCCGGAGAGATTGGGGTTAGTGAGTAGGTTCGGGATAAGGTCAGGGTTAAAGTTTAGTTTAGAACCAGCGTAAAAGTTTGGGTTGAGGTTAGTGCAGTGGTTGAGGTTATGACTCAATAATATTTACCTTTCCTAGAAATTCGCGTAAGGCCACTGCTATTACCGGGTGTTCCTATTCCATTATCTTCCCTTACTCTTAATTATTTTAAAATTTATACCCTTATTTAGATTATGCAGATCGCGAACGACGTCACCATGGATTCCAGCTGTATATGTCAGGCAACCCGTCAGTGTATCTCAGAAAGTACGGACTCCGCTTTGAAGAAAGTACTGGCGGAGGTGAGTGGAACTGACATGCCTGTCTTCATAGTACGCCTGGCCTTTTGTTTATCTGCACAAGGAGCTTTTTCTGGAGCTATGCTTAATGTGTCGGGGTGCGTGAGAAAGCGAGAGCGTATTTCCCCTACCCTTGTGCATCTATGTCCACTTGTTGGTCTTTTAGAACGCCAAAGAGGTTGCTCAGCTGACAACGCAGCTGGTGAATCGGATTCATGGGCAGGATCCGCAACCTGCGAGTGGCGAGGAGGTGGCGCGTCTCAGCGATGCTCTGAAGGACTCAGTCTGCCGTCTGACCAGTTCCCTGCTCCAGGACATAAGCGATTCACCCATCCAAGTCATGAGCGAAGCTGCATCGGTAAGGTTCACTTTTTGCATAATATTCCCACTTGCGTGCCCCTGATTTGGCACTTCTGGTGTTCCTTACCTACATCGATTTGCATTCGTAAGATCAAGAAACTCAGAAGGAGAAGATGCAAATGTATGTTCTTCTGAAACTCACCTATTCACTTCTACAGGCCTTACCCTGCAAAATTAAGCGAACCCCTTAGTTTTCATCCTTTCTATGGATGGTAAACTTATCTCTCTCTCTCTCTTTCTCTAACTTTTGCTTGACAGTATCAAACACCGTTCCTGTCACATGGTCGCCGGGTGGTATTTACAGCCGAGGAACTGACGGACTGCGCCTGTCGTCTTTTCAATTCATGCGAGGCTGAAACTACGTACCTGGAACGCCGTCAGGCTCTGCAGTCGGCAGCGGCCAACCTTCGCGAATGTATTGGGTAAGTCTTCTTGCGACACTACCATCAATACACACATCACCACCACCATCACTAATATTGTTATTACAACAACTATCAGCTGCAGTAGGACGCAATACTAGAACCTTGGCGTGGCTTTTCACAGCGCTAGATGACTGCTCCAGCCAAACTGTACTTTGAAACTGCCTAACGGATCTGTGACTCAACCAGTTTTTAACTCAGGCCATGAGCTTTTTTGTAGACGATTGAGCTGCAATCCAACTGTTTCGCGACAAACGCCCTTTGAATATCAAATCGATGTGCCAAATGAACAGAACGATATGCTATTGGGTTCCGAATCGAAAGGCATCTAACTAACTACAGGCGTTCCAACAAATTTAACCTTGCAGCCGCCCGGCGAACCACACCGCAACCACTCCAAGTCGTCATACTGACAGTATGCCTGTATCGGCACCTATCATGGCCTCACTACCACGTATCCTGGCCTAAGGGAGACAAATCAAGGGAAAACTGGAGCACACCTGGTATAACCACAATGCATCGAATGCGAACATAGCGTGTTCAGACGATCCCTTCGTGAGACCACTTCCACGTCGTCATCGCGATAGTTTTAAAAATGAAACAGATCCAAAAGTCCGAAAGACATGACATGCAATGGATGAATCCTCTTTAACTACAGTGAACGAAGTTGATTTCGTTAATATCTTGATTTACTGAGACGATTTGTCGCATAACCTGGAGTGCAGGACAACAAAGAGCATCCTCTTGACATTTTGTAGGACGTTGGACCCGAAACCGCTGGGAAAGAACGGTTGTGTCCCGCATACAACATGCAGTAGTAACCTCTGTTAACTAGCGATAGGGACCAGAGGGGAACATGGTCTGCCATCGTCTGAGACTAAAAAGGAAGACGCGCGTGTGTACGCGCCTACAGAAAGAGATTATTGTTAAGCGTTTAATAGCACAGAACTTGTAAGTGGCTAGGGCAGTGGATCCAAATTACATTTGGAAGGAGCTTTGTGTAAAGAACGCAACAACACAAAGAGAGTGGTCCTAGAAGGTTCTAATCTATACTTTGTTGACCTCCGGGCGTTCAATAGTCCTAGAAATCGAGGTTCAACTAGGAAGACTCATGGACACATCAGAAGCTCCATTTGATGCCTCAAAAAAGACGAAATGCAAGGTAGCTTTCCAAGCGCAGTTACCATCATAGCAGTAGGATCGTATGCATTCACTCCACGTTTTTTTCAGTGGCGCCGACGTAATCTTGGGGCACGATCTTTCCTATGAAAACCCTGGGGCTGTTTGAAATACGTTGAAGACCATGAAGGGGCCAGGCAACATAAGTGCACAAGATTTAGTACTTGTTTAAATCAATAAGCACGGGGTTGTGTCGAATGTCCGCGTCTCTGTCGCAACCCCGCCTTGGACCAGAAAGTGAGCGAGGTGACTTGAAATTCTCAAAAAACACGTATCATCTATTAACAGGAGCAAAATCTTAGCGATATTGCCTAACTTACTAGTACTCTGCGGTCGCCTCCTCCCACGGGTCAACTGCTCCAACAAGGCTTACAGTGGGTTGAACTCTCAGCGTAAAATTTCTGTAATCCGCGTCCACACAGGCTACTTGCTAGTAACGCATCTAGTACCTCGCCATCTGTTACAGCCCCTCTCCTGGAACTGTCCTCGTCATCCAGCACTTCTTAGTATCTCAACCAGAAACAGGCACCACCGTCGTCCTCCCGATAACTCTTATACCTCTGAGATCTGCAATTCTAGACCTTAGTGGTTTCTTCTCTTTTAGTGAACAGAAACCAGGAATTCATTCTCTTGAAGCTTTGAAATCTGCAGCGCGTTCCCTTCGCAGGCGACTGGATGACGTGGGGCTACAGAGTCAGAATGGCCAAAATGGCGATGGGGCCTCGGAACTAGATACCAGTGTCCCTCTTATAAATTCTAGCCTTCACCAAATAGCCGCTCTTAGTGGCAAACTTGCTGGCGACTGGCGACAGGAAAGATGGGAATTGGTAGCCAATGACGCTAACCAGATGCTCTCCTACCTGCCTAGTCTGGTTAATGTAAGTCTTCAACGTCGAGTCCATTTTGCCAGTTTTTGCATTTCTAACCCGACAAGGACAAGACGTTTGCAGAAAAAATTCTGTTTGGGGCCTTTTTTTGTTTCGTTATCACCTACTTGAACATATGCCTTTTTTTCTCCAGGAAGTTATTAAGGCCATGGCCGGACTGAATCGGAGTTCCGATCAAGCTCAACTACAAGAGTGTCTCAGAACGGTGTTGGAGGCGACCGATGTGCTTTCACAGAATCTTCTTAATAGAATACGGAGATATGTATGCCTTCCATTTTTTTCTGTTATTTAATAGTGCTAGAGCCTCGTTTACAGGAGGAAAATGTAAATGTACTTTTGCCCTTATTTGCTTAACCCAGTTCAACGCGCCAACCAATAAAATATGCAGATGCGATTCGGAGCCTCCGCAAATTCTCGAGCTTTGTCGACAGTATAGGAGCCATCAATATCGGATAGAACTTATCCGAATTTCACTTAAAAATGGAGCAAGCTAGCGCTTCGCTTGTCCTGAATTATATTTTGTGCCTGCGTCAACCGTTATGGCGCTACTCACACCACATGGGGCAGAGTTTGATATCTTTGCTCGTGAATGTCGTATTATTTGGGGATTGTAGCATTGAGGAAAGTTTTGAGAGTTCCTGGGTGGAGGTAAATTCATGGTATTTTACGAATTACATATATCGATTATGACTACCAAATGCACTACTATTCTTGCTCCCTTGTATTTGTGCTGGCGTTCACATGATTTCAGTCAGCAGCACGACCAACCGCCTTCCACCGCTGTCGATCGGCAATAGACTCCACTTGACAGTTCGACCGTCGATTTCGATGCAGTCCACCGTATGCTCCACACCAGGTGGTGCAGGGACGGTGACTTGCGCGTGAATTAGTTTTAAGTGATAGTAGCATTGCGCTGCAACTATCGCACTCGCTCCTCCTCCCCCACCTGAGCCCGGTGTAGAGACAGAGTCAAGAAGACTGGAGATGGGAGAGGGCGCAGGTGGCTGGCGCGGCCGGAGCCACCCCTGGGCGTACCACCACACCTGAGGCTCCACTTAGCATAACGTTCACACACAACCCGTCAACTGCGAACCAGATATGGACCGGCGGTGGCCTTTTGCCGGCTCCAACCGTGTTTTGGTTGGGTCGGTGATCAATTCGATCATCGCTTTACTCGAGGAATTATATCCTTTCCTCAAGCCCTAGATTCCGACCCTCTAATACGGCTGAACAGGTATCTCTAATCGCGATCTCTGATCGTTGATCTTTCGGGTCACTGTAAAACTTTAGCACGAAGGCAACTTTAAGGATTAATTTCTGAAAATGGACATAAACTATCAGATATTGGTGATGGTCAAAAAAAGCAGAAAAGCGCTCCAACTGTTCCTCTTCTAGATCAAACGATTAAGTGATAACTAACCTGGTTTTAACTGTTTCAGTGCTTAAAGTAGGCAAATTTAATCGGGCAGCTAAATGGCATCTTTCTACCTGTTCTTTCATGTTTTATCGTCACTAAAAACCGCACCCACTGCTTTAGACGGATGAAGACAAGGAGGACACCGCGGCTCCGATTTCGGAGCATGCTGATCAGCTCAGGCAGGCATGTCGCGATCTACTGAACTGTGTTGATGAATTAGCAATGAGACAGGGGAGCCTGAACTCCCACGTGGCTACCATTCATGCTGCGTGTGCAAAGGTGAGATCGTATCAGCTTATTTTTATTATTATTATTATTATTATTATTATTATTATTATTCGAATGGCCTCACTTATTTGATTTTATGACCTCACGTCCCAGATACTTCCTTCGAGTTCACAAACTCTATCCCTTGGAGTCCTAGTAGAAGCCAGCCTCGAGTATAACCGTTTCGGAACATCCGTCAATAGGGTAGTACGATGGCGTATCAATAGTCTGTAAAAGTGTTCGTTGCTCTCAGGGCTGCGCAGTTTACTCTCATGGCAGCTGCCTTCTTATTCTCCAGGGTACAGTCCTCTGTGCCATTAAGAGTACCAGGCGAATGTTCCTCTGTGACTATTTTCGACCATTCATCCCATAAAATATCTCGCAACGGGGAGCGACGCTTACCGATCTATCCCTATGGACATCGCCAAAAAAGGAAGGATGAATACTGGAATAGTCATTTTTGGTTTATGACGACTGATGATGTCAGCTAGCAAAAAATGTTCATGGCAGTCTCCCTTGCTTCAGTCGGTCATGCATTTTGACTGTCCTTTCATCATTAGTGTTCGCAAGGTCAGTACGCGTTCTTTCATTCTTTTACAAAGCCGATGTATCATGACGGTCGTTTACTGTTGTCTCCGGTTAGTAGGAGCAGAAGCTTTATAAAATGGCCCTTAGCTGGAAGGCTATAAATGGTACCGCACAAATTTTAGAGAATCTGTTTTCCGTACTTAACCGTGTCCTACCTCTAACTTTAGCTCTTATACCAACCTTAACCTTGATTTTTATCTTAACCATAATCCTACAGTAGGGGTCCTAACTCATGAAATCTGATGGATTTCATTAGGTGTGACCAGTTTCGCCAAATCAGTGCACACTGCATCCACCAAAATTTTACATAAATAAAGAACCGATCGTTAGGAATTATATGGCTTTTTGTGGTTTACAAATAAATATTACATTGTCTAGAAATGCTATTTTTTTAGAATATGTACAGATAACGAAAATGTGAAAAATTGACCTAGTTGAGTAAACTGAAGTTTTAAATGTATAGGAAGCCTGACCACGGAATTACACGAGTGAATGAAGCAGAAAAAGCCGAATTACCTTTGAAAATAGTCTTTTTCAGAGTTTTGCACATACATATTCCTCTAGGTTAAGCACAGCGTAAAGTATGACCGTCATCAAGCAGCCTAACATGAAAGTGTATATTCCAACACCATTTCACAATAATTGGTAGTGTTTCTTCCGTTTATACATTTTCTTAGATTCTTTTGAACATGGCAAGCAGATTTTCGCTTCATTGCGCCGATAGGGACGTCACATGAATATAAAATTTCATAAGCTTACATGTTCACAGGTCGGTCAATCACTAATAAATTTAAATAGAATCGTCAGTTGCAATCGTAAACGTACCGTTTGGTGTATATAAACAGTACTATTCTATTGTTAAATTTCTCTATAAATATTTCGAGTTTTATATTATAATGAAATGCAGATTGTCTTTGAAAATGAGGCGAATTCTTTACGATTTTCAGTGTCGGCAGTCGACTGCCCATAAATGTACATTCCGTTCGATGTGTTTGGTAAAACCTTCAAAACAATATATTTCTTAAAAGCATTTACCAAAGTAGTAGCTTTTTGGACATTCTTCTAATACAGATGGCCGTCTGGGTCATATTTGTAGACTCACACAAACATGAAAACTCGCTGCCATGAAAAATCCACGTCCACAACAAAAGCTGGGAAAATATATGCCTATAATTAGTTTAAACGTTTCCTATAATAAGTAAATTTGTTAAAAAAGGCTTTATTAGACGTTTTGCTGTTGAATTCCTGCGTAATTAACGTTTTTTTTTCAAAGGGAAGTCAAGAAAAAACTGGGACCGTTTGACCAAATTTTCGACTTCACTGAAAAGTAGGGATACAATTGACGAAATTAAAGAACTCTCTTTTCTCTTTCAATTGAAGCGTTTTTCGATATCTTTGCTTTCTTCTCAGTCTAGTTCTAAGCTTTCAAACACACAAGAGAGTGGCCGAATACATACTCAGATTTTGCGATGAAATGTTAATTTTCTGCCCCTTCCGTTTCAAGTTTCCTTATTCATTTATAGTCAACTACACACCGAAATTGTTTTTTAGGCTTCGCGTACGCCGTGACTGCGAAAGTCGCGGTGTATCATCGCGTCTCGTATATATGCGCGTTTAAGGTCCTAAATATCGGTGTGGTAAAACAAAGTACATTCACAAAAGTTTATTACAGCATTTGTTGGTACAAAACGCCATAACTTTGCAAAACTTGATTTTTTAAACTAAAGTTGTCATCATTTTTCCGTAAAGAATGTTAGCTCTCAAACTTGCATTCACCTGATTTTTGTGAAAACAAAACAAAATTTAACCGTTCTCCGAAGGGATAAATTCCAAATTTTTCCGGCGTATATTAATGTTCACTCATAGTACTGCGCTTAAAAGCAAAATCGTTTTGATCTGTAGCTTGTAATAGCGTATGAAAATTCCTGGATAGCAAGTAACGTCTGATTTTGCCCCATTTAGCCCCGTTTTTCCTTGAATAAACTGATCTGAAGTGATCTCTTTATGATTAAACAGCTTTTTCTTCATCAATTTAATACAAAAAACAGAACTAACACCTTAAAATACCCGCACTGCTACTACCTCAAATTCTGATATAGACATTTCATGAGTTAGGCAATCTCTTAACTCTAGCTTAACTCTAGCGTTACATTAGCTCTAACCGTAATTTTCTTTAATGTTAGCGCATAGCCAACTGTATTACGAGCGGTTCGTGTTTCCATGGCCCTGTTCGGGGAGGGGGGATATAAACAGTGCCTACTGGGAAAAACCCACCAACCACCGTAGTTTTTCATATCGTTAAAAAACCTCATACGAGTCCGACTCAATCAACAGAATCGCAGACAGGAAGTCAGACTGGTCGCGGTCGCAAGCAAACGCATAACGAGCCAGAATGCAGGCCTGCGTGAACCTATACCAGACACTAACGCATTCGTCGGAATGACTGCGGAGGATGCAAACCAGCGAGACCTCTGGTCAGACTTAACACAGACGCAGGTAAACATAGTTTGCGCATAAACACTGATGATGGGCGTCGCCAGCCCGATAGGAACGGAGACCGGCAACGACTCAGCAACCACCGATGAGACGGGACAACAAACGCGGGCAATGCGGACGAGACGAGTGACCCTTGCCATCCCCACACAGCCCCCAGACTAGGCGAGGGAGAAAAAGCACTGACAAGCAGGACAGCTATTAACTCCCTCCCCATCCCCCTTCATGCAGTGCATCCTGCACGAATAGCCGTAGAGCCAGCTGAATGCCAGCATGTTAAGCGCCCTAAAATACTGTGAGGTGCCGTACAGAACCCACCTCCGACGATGGAATATTGTTTCATTTGAAACGCCAAGACAGTAATACTATTATGTACCAGTTGTGATGCAGTTTATTGTGGCCAAACCGGGAAATCTCTATCCACCCGTTTACATGAACACTAGTTAGCGGTGAGGAGACGAGAGCCCTTTTCTCAGGTAGCCATGCACACACTAGACACAGGACACCTATTTGCATGGGAGGATACCCACATCGTTGGCGCCTGCCCAACAAGGAAGGGCCGCGAATTCCTGGAGGCATTAACTGGCATATCGATTTAGATGCCAATTAAAAATTTCTCAAGGTCAAGTGGAGGCGAAAACAGCCACTATCGACCGGATATCTTAAAACTCTGGACGTCTATTGGCTCAAACTTTAGCCAACCATAGAATATTTTGTTAGGCATTATTTAAGGCTAGCTGTTTTCTGTACATCTCCCATTTGTCTGACGACGAACTGGGGCACCAGATTCGAAAATTTACACAATAAGGTTATTTTGTTCCCAAATAACTCAACTTAATTTGATATATATATTACTACAGGGGATGCGAAAGTATTCGCACATGATCACACTCACCCACGAAGATTAATGGCCCTCACATTCGTACTTAGTGCAGTTATGGCATGGTTACTGACATTGGAGTCGCTAATGGCCACACCTTCATCTCTGATGTTTATAACTGGCGCAAAAATGATTTGACAGTTTGACTCACTGGTACTGGTGTCGGAATCACTGTTCATCCACACAATCCCCACTGGGCTTATTGATTAACCCAGGTTTTCGAATTTAAAGGGGATGGCGGGTTGCGTCGAGGGAGTCACGACTTGTGAGCTGGCATAATTCATCCTCATCGGTGAGGCGTGTTCGACCACCCGAGTTCGAGGTAATCTTCCTATTGTTCCGGCATAGTTCATTTCCTCGCACCTGCACCACCTCCGTTGGATGAATTCAGCTGTTTCTTCCGTGGTAGTGCTCCATCCAGCTAACCATCCGTTTATTTTCTGACACGTCTTTCCTATGGGCGAACCACTTTAAGGGGAAAAAATCGCTAGAAAGACGTTCTATTATGTCTGACGTTTCCAAAAAGTAAATGTTTACGTTGCCTAGCACGTGAAACTGACTGGCAGTCGTCCACGCTGGCCTAGAATGATGTGAGTCGCTGAGTTACTTTTTTCTTTGCGCCTTTGTTCGTCCTGAGCGAACGAGGGAGCAGAACTCTGGGGTGACTTGAGCTTAGTTCATCGTCATCGTCTGATGTGTCACTTCAGTCGGATCTTAAACGTTCAGCTTGATGAGATGGAGCGGGGTTTGTACAATTAGGCATCCGAAACTCAAGATTACCGTGGAGGTGGCATGTAGTTGTCGGTACGTCTATCAGTAGTGCCCTGTTTAGCAAACGTTACGCAGAAGAAGTAGATGCGATCGCTGGGGGCGAGTTTTATTCGCCTGACGTTTCGGATTCCAAATCGAACCCATCATCAAAGACAGTATCAGATATGGGTATTTCGTACCCAGGGCGTTGCAGTATTTATAGGATGCATTCGCTATGCTACTACATGCCTATGTCAATAAACGGCTCCCTCTTCGGCGATGACGACTGCGCTCTAGTGCGCTAATTGGTGGATGGCAGGCGCTGAAATTTTGTCACCCGTGTTGTAGGGTGGCCTGGTGATTGCTCGGCCATATGCCTCACCGGCACTAGCGTTGGAAAATGTGTTCACCTGGGCTCTCCCCGAATGGCTGATTGCTTTGGTCAAACTGAATCTCAACGCCGAATATGGGTTGGGGAGATCATTGCACTTGTTGGGGCCTGTAAACCATGATTCAAGAAACTCGCGGCTCACGTGATTATCACCTCTTGCGAGAACTTTGGCTTCATTTAACGCGAATTTGTGTTCGGTTCTCACCGAATGAGCCGCAACAACTTCTCTACTTCTCCTTCTCAATTTTCTTCCTGGGACTCGCATTTTCGCTTGTCAAGCACTGACGCGGGAATAGGTATCCCGACCCCCATCTCTATATAATACAGGTGATCGTGCGCAAAATTACAGACAGGGTAAATTTTTTCGTTTCATAACCCTAATATCACCCTAACCCAATTCTTAAGCTAACCCTAACCCGAATACCAAAGTTTATCTCCCTGAGAGTTAGCGCTAGGCCTCGAATTAGGGGGTGGGGTTGGTTCATATTCCTCTGGCAATGTTGCTAGGCTTTTAATTTTCGTTTGACATTTTCGATTTTCTTCTTTTACCGTCCCGCTTTATCGCAGTTGCAATCCGAGATCTATAAGCTTAAACTTTCCCTTAGGGTCTGCTGATTCTACCCTTGTGCTAATAATTTTTAACTCTTCTGCCTGTAATAGTTGGATGAGGCTCCTACATCTCCTAGCACCTCAGATCAACAGCAACAATTGGTGCCCCTGCAGACGCGGCTGGCCAATCAGGTTCGTGGAATCACCCAGGTTGGCAGTCGGCTCACTGAGGCCGCCAAGGCTGCTGCCGCTGGCTTGTCCGGTGCCATGGAGACCGAGGAGACCACCGCTGCCAGCCTGGTGAAGGAATTCTCTCGAGCTGTGGACACGGCTAGGCAATTCTCCGCGCTCTTAGCCAATCAGCGACCGGGCCGTCCAGTTAGAGAAGGTGACCAGTCCAACGAACAGGAGCCAGGAAGTCGACTGGCTGACAGGCTTCGAGTGGCTATGCAGGTGCGCTGGTAATTTTTTGCTTAGTTAACTTGCTGGTAACCTCTCACAGTAGTACATATTCAACAAAATGCGTCTTTTTCATATTTAGCGTTCCTGATCCAAGTGAACTCGAGTTTTTTAATGGAGCAGTTTCAACTTTAGAAAGCTTGCCGATTAACGCCCGAGTCCAACGGGCCATTGAACAAATCAAGGCACTCACCCTCTATCGGTCGGGGTATGAACAATGAAATGTCACATGCAAATATGCCTCCCAACCATTAAGCCCTGCAAACCGAAATCGCTATATTTCGTTTTGCTACCAACATGGATTGATAAGTGCCACTCTTGAGTGAAAACTTGGGTAGGAATTGCTTATGTACCTCCCTCCACCCCTGAACATGGGAACAGGAAACGCCTATAACATAGGTGGCTTTGCGCTAAATTCCCGAGAAAATAGGGTTCGGGTTTAGGTAAGATTAGAATCGGGTTAAAGGTAGGATGAGGGTTACGTTTAACTCTTCGGTTAGAGTTAGTGTTAAGGTTGAGACACGCGGAATTCAGCGTAAGGCCGCCTGCATTACGTAGGGTAGGTCATATTCCCGTTTGCAGTCGATGGAGGATGGTGGGTAGCATATAGCGATTGCGACCGAAACTTTTTCAAGTAGAAAAGTGTTCATGATAACCGGAAAACTGTTTGCTTAACAACTATCTAGAAAGACCATCATGAGTGTTCGACGTTTTGACTCCTCTTTGAGTGCTCGTGCGCCTGGAGAGGCACCAAGTTGGACCACGCTAACCGTGGACTGACAGTCGGAAATGGAACCCGAGTCCCAACATTTTACTTTTTTTTGAAACTGAATACGAGCTTGCAGAAGTGCAGCCTCGGTAACAGATACGAACTGTTTGGTAAGGAATTCTGCCTCTTGCAAAGTACGCTAGAACCATCTCCAGCATGGGCAAAATTATCACCTATTTAAAATATTCAGTATTGGTTCAACCAAAAAAATGTTGTAGTGTTTCTTGCTCCAAATGAGAAAACTGGTTTTTCTGGTAAGAATACATCACTAACTACAAGTCTCGGAATTAAATATGGACGACCACAAGGGCTGGCTCGAGCCGCAGCTGCAAATGTTTTCACGTCCTGGATCCTCCACCAAAGTGACTACAATAGCTACCACATCCTACCACATCGTCCACCAATATGGACGACCACAAGGGCTGGATCGAG
Organism: Schistocephalus solidus; assembly: GCA_017591395.1. NCBI lineage: Eukaryota > Metazoa > Platyhelminthes > Cestoda > Diphyllobothriidea > Diphyllobothriidae > Schistocephalus > Schistocephalus solidus. The sequence continues at coordinate 56,971 of WEDG01004750.1, read as the reverse complement.
CCGCCGCTGCAAACGTTTTCACTTCCTGGACCCTCCACCAAAGTGACTACAATAGCTACCACATCCTCCACCAATATGGATGACCACAAGGGCTGGATCGAGCCGCCGCTGCAAATTTGTTTACTTCCTAGACCCTCCACCAAAGTGACTACAATAGCTACCACATCCTCCACCAATATGGATGACCACAAGTGCTGGATCGAGCCGCCGCTGCAAACGTTTTCACTTCCTGGACCCTCCACGAAAGTGACTACAATAGCTACCACATCCTCCACCAATATGGACGACCACAAGGGCTGGATCGAGCCGCCGCTGCAAACGTTTTCACTTCCTTGACCCTCCACCAAAGCGACTACAATAGCTACCACATCCTACCACATTCTCCACCAATATGGACGACCACAAGGGCTGGATCGAGCCGCCGCTGCAAATTTGTTCACTTCCTGGACCCTCCACCAAAGTGACTACAATAGCAAATAGGTGTATGGAGCCCCTGCCTTTAGATTATTGAGAGGTATTTGGCTAGGCTGTGCGGAGAATAACGGGGTTCGAGTTGTCTAACTCAGGCACTCGAAAACATGTTCGGTGGAAAAGGATCCCAAGACCCTTCAGCTCAACGAAGCGATTGGATGTTGGATTCGGTTCTGGAGAGCCTGGACAAAAGTGGAGGTATCACAGACTCTCTCTGGGCATAATGCCTGTCTCTCCGGTATCATCGTGTGCTGTATATCGTAACATTCTGATTAATCGTGGACCACCGAATTGTGACACGCGAACGGAAAGTAAAACCGCCAGCCTCTTGCAGTTCAGGTTGTTCACGTGAGTCAGCGAAGGGAGAATATGAATTATTCGCACAGACGGGAAGCAAGCCCTTGCAATTCAGATAGCAGAACAATTGGCATGAACTCGGGAGGTTGGCTGTTCGACTGCGTGTGGGGCTTTTTAGTTCCGTTTATAAGAGCGTTCTCCTTCCGTGGTTCGTACTCAAAAATACTTAGTTCAGGGTTTTAGTGGGGCACGAATAAATACACTCCCTTCCTGACCTACCTTCCTACAACGTGCCTTTCTAATGTATCCAAACAGGTATATGGCGAGAAGACTATTTTTTCATAAGAACACAACGTTCCCTCTCCTGAAAAGCTCCACCATTCCTCCATTGCAGGCGACCTTACGTCATAGTTCAGGGAGCAAGCGGAAGAGGGGGGGGGCTCGTGTTCAATTCAGACTTTTCTGTCCAAAATTTTATTTGCTTTCACACTTTTTGACTGGGTAAGTCATTCCCGTGCCAGCCCGGTATCCCTCCGCGCATGCAGTATGTCATCGGGTAACGTAACTCGTCCATCCAGACTATGCGCTCACACCAGACGCTTCGTCCCCTATCTCTAGCCTGTATTTTTCCCTGCGATTGGATCGAAAATATGTGTGGCAGCTCAGGAAACAGTAACTGAGTACCTTCTGATATATGTTCTGAAATAAAAGCGTTATATTTATCAATTAACTGATACTATTTCACATGATTCCTTACACCTGAATATCCGCCATGTTGTTTTCTACGTCTTGCGAGCTGATATATGCGTATGAAGATTTTTATGATCTGTTTATCCACGTTTGGCCATAAGGCATGTCTCATAAAGCGTAACCGACGATGAATGTCCCATTAGAAGCCCTGACTACTGTGCAGTATGGATCGAAAATTAAGAGACATTAAACGAAATGTTTAAAATTTTATCCGCATAAAGCATGTCATTTCACTGAGGTGAGAGTATTCCATAGCTTGGAACATAATCCCAAGTTGATTCGTTCACTATTAATCACTGGCCTTTGCGAAGCATCTTCTCAGCCACCTTTGTAACTCGCACTCAAAAAATTATTGCGTAAGTATTGAGCATTCCTCTGTGCTTCCACTGACTCGAAAATTTACTTAAAAAATTGCAAAGATGCATTTCTCACACTCGTTTCGTGCAGAGCCACGTCCTCCCTGAAACCTGTACCTTTAAAAAGCAGTCTCCGATTTTAAAAACTCGGTAGCCAAACGTCACCTTTAAGTTTGCGTGCACGCTTCCTTTTGCAGAGTATTGGTAAGACGTGCGTGGACCTGTTGCACCACCCCAACCAAACAGACGGCCTGCAGGCCCTCACCGGTCGTGTCTCCAGCCTGATCGCGGTGTTGCAGCAGTCCTCCCGGGGCGTCTACGCCTGCGCCAGTGCAGCCGAGGGCATTTCCAACGTGGTCGCGGATTTCGACTCGGCTATTTACTTCGCAAGAGCCAATTCTCTCGTGGAGCCTGACTCTGCTGCTTTCCGCCAGTCCGCTGCGGACGTGGTCTCCTTGGAGACCAAGATGCAGCAGTCTCAGGAGAAAGTGATGCATCTGGCCAAGGGTATAATCGAAGAAACCAACGCCCTGGTGAGTGCATTTTACCATTTTTCTATTCGAACTTATGACTGCTGCACAGGGACGTCTCCCGTTCCCAAACTCAGTTTTAAAGGAGGGCGCATCCTTGACCCTGTGCTTGCCGTATTGGGTCCCGACTACGACAGAGGCACTGGACCAACACAGGCGCTGGATCAGAGCGCGACATGTGTCATTCGGAATGCGCACATGGGAGGGGGGTGTAGGGGCACATCTAGGCGAAGGTTCACGTCGGACCTGCCACTTGCACCCAATCCCTCAACTGCCGGCCGATGGGCTCGGACGGTAGACTGATGCCTGAGAGGGAAGGGGGAGCGAGAGTGACGTCGAGTCCGGGCAATGCGGCTCCATGGCACAGCGCATATTCCTCACTGTAAACAATCTAATGCGTCTTTAAACAATCCTGGTGCGCTAAAAGCCGGAACTTGAAAGGCCGCCAACTCACGAGCTAACTCAATCTTCCCCTCAAACGGAGAGGCAGGCTGCAATTGTTAGTTCCTTCTCCTCCTCCTCCTCCTCCTCCTCCTCCTCCTCCTCCTCCTCCTCCTCCTCCTCCTCCTCCTCCTCCTCCTCCTCCTCCCTCCTCCTCCTCCTCCTCCTCCTCCTCCTCCTCCTCCCCCTCCTCCTCCTCCCCCCTCCTCCTCCTCCTCCTCCTCCCTCCCTCCTCCCTCCTCCTCCCCTCCTCCTCCTCCCCTCCTCCTCCTCCCCTCCTCCTCCTCCCTCCTCCTCCCTCCTCCTCCCCTCCTCCTCCCCTCCCTCCCTGCCTCCTCCTCCTCCTCCTCCTACTTCTCCTCCTCCTCCTCCTTCTCCTCCTCCTCTCCCTCCTCCTCCCTCCTCCTCCCCTCCTCCCTCCTCCTCCTCCTCCCTCCTCCCCTTCCTCCCTCCTCCTCCTCCCTCCTCCTCCTCCTCCTCCCTCCTCCTCCCCTTCCTCCTCCTCCTCCTCCTCCTCCTCCTCCTCCTCCTCCTCCTCCTTCTCCTCCTCCTCTTTCTTCCGACTCCGACATGATGATCAGAAGTACCATTTAGCCACAGTCAGCTCGTAGAGTACTAAAAGTCTTGAATTGCAAGCGGGGTGAATTATTTCTTCGGAAGCATTGGCTAGCTGATGCATCAGTAATCTTGCTTATCTTCTACCAAGCTGACAACCCTGGTCCACTTCCTCTTCGGATATTCTAATTTCTCTGCAACGGTACTCGTAGGCACTGATAAAACGTTGAATCTGAGTAATGTATTACTAACACCAGGGATAATTGTTGTAGTTATGGTTGTAGTTGTGCGTCCTTGGCAGGTGTGCGTGATTAAGCAAACTATGGTTTCATGCTCTGCTCAACTCCTCACTTTCTTTCATGGGAAGGTATATTGATGGAGAAAAGTATGACACCTACATTCGTTGCTTAACGCTCACCGATCGCTAACGGAACTCACTCCTTTCGCTCTGCCTTGAGCCTCAAACTGGAGCCGCGCCAGCAGCCACACAGCAGCTAGTAGTAGAATAACCAATTTAGCCCGTGGCTCAATGGTTAGAACTTTCGCCTTCGATCCTGGAGTAGCACAGTACCTGGGGTTGCTTATGCCTGACTGACGACGGCTTCTAAACCGAAAATGGCCATTTCAGTCATCCTTCACTTTGCCGGCAATGTTCATCGGTATGCCACCTACTTGTCTAGCATGCTGAGTAGGTGATAGTTGTGGTAAAATACGCCCATTCCGCGCAACAGACAAGTGATCGGCTCGAACAGTGACTGGGGCCGGAAACGGCATAGATAGTGAGGTTGACGCCTTAATGCATTTTCCTCGCTATAAACAATCCGAGGCGCTTGAAGCTATCACGTAGCTTTGAAGGTTGCCAATAGACGGGAGAACTTGGACCACACAATCCGCCCACTGTGTTTACTTGGAGTGGCCGACTGGGGCACTGAGAGTCAGGCTGTACTAGCTCATGCCTATAGTACGTGCCCTATCTCATGGATGTCATGAGAAAAAGCCCGTTTTGCGAAATCAGCCACACGGAGTCCGCCAAAGCTTTAAAACAGTAAAGAAGCGACCGTTATAAAAAAGAAGGCATATTGTGGTTTAAACATTTATATTACGTTGTTTAGAAATACTGATATTTTTATAAAAGCGGCAAATTCCGAAAACGTGAAAAATCGGGTTAGCTAATTGAACTGAAGTTTTAAATGTATAGGATGCTTTTCCATGTAAACAAACGAGTAAATAAAACACCACAAGCAGAATTTCTTTTGAAAGTAGTCTTTTAGTGTATATTACACAGAAATTTTCTTCCAGATTAAGGGCAATGGAAAGTTTGACCGTTACCAAACAGCTTAAATTTCGAGTATGTATTCCAACACGGTTTCACGAGAATTGGCGGTTTTTTCTTCCGTTTATACATTGTTTTAGATGCGTTTGACTATGAAAAACAGATTTGCGCTTGATTGCGCTGGCATAGACGTCGCAGGAATAAAATATTTCCTAAGCTTACATGCTGCCAGGTCGCTCGGTGACTAAAAAAATTAAATAGAATAGTTATGCGAAATCGTAAACGTACCATTTTATGCATATAAAGAGTAATTTCCCTTTTTGCCTTTCTTCACAAGTATTTCGGGTGTTGGATTACGACGAGTTTCAGATCGTCTTTGAAAGTTTGGTAAATACCTTACATTTTCCTGTAATTTCTGTCTACTGCCCATAAATGTAGATTCTGTTGTCCTTGCTTATCAAAATCTTCAATATAAGATATTAAAGGCATTTACCGAAATAGTAAGTTCTAAGACAGTCTAATGCAGATGGCCGTTTGGGTCATATTTGTAGACTCACACAAACATGAGAACTCTTTGCCGAGAAGAATAAACGCCCACAACATAATTCGGAAATTAACATGCCTAAGGTCGATTTAAAAAAAAACTTATGATAAGTTATCTCTTTAAAAAAACAGTTTAATATGATATTTCGTTGTCGAATTTCTGTATACTTAGCCCTTTTTGAAGATCAAGTCAAGGGAAAAAGGAAGACTTTCGACCGGTTTTGCGACTTCGCTGAAGATAAGGGATACAGTGTCTACTGAAAATGAAAGAACTCACTTACTTCCACAGCCGAGCTTCCGAATCTCACCTAAAATTTCGCGAAGAAATCTTTATCTTCTGCCCTTTCCGTTTTAATTTTCCGTATTTATTCATAGTCAACTGCAAATAGAAATTATCAGGACATCTTTCGCGTACCCCGTTACGGAGAACATTGACTTCATGTCACTGCTTCTCATATATTTGCGTGTTTAAGCTCCTCATTATCGGTGTGGTAAATCAAAGTACAGTCACACAAGTTAATTACTTATTTTTTTTTAGTACAAAACTTCACAACTTTGCAAAAGTGCATTTTTAAAACTGAATATATCCTTGCTTTCCTGGAAAAAATGTAATTTCTCATACCTGCATTTACCTGATTTTCCTGAACGCAAAACCAAATTTTCCGTTCTATCAAAAGAGATATTTAAAATGTTTCCGTCTTATATTAATGTCCGTTTATAGTACAACGCATAGAAACAACTTTTTTGATCCGGAGCTTTCAATAGCGTAGGAAAATTCCTGGATAGCAAAAAACGTCTGATTTGGCCCTGTTTGGCCCCGTTTATCCCTTAAATAAACAGATATTAAGTGAACTCCACATTAATGAACAGCTTTCTATGCATCAATTCAATTCAACAAACAAAAATAATCCCATAAACTTGGTGAAATACTACCGCCTCAAATTTTGATCCCGAAATTTAATGAGTTAGGCAATCTACTGTAATGTGGCCTCTATGGCATTCCCACTCCGTGGGATCCGAGTCTGGTGTGGCGGCACACCTAGGGGCGGCTCCCTGCGCCCTCTACCGTCTCCGCTATTCTTGAATTATTCATAACACTGGACCCAGATGCGGAAGGAGGGCAGAGAGTGCGATAGGTGCAGTGCAAGTCTACCTTCTATAATCTAATTCACGCACAAGTCACCGTCCGTGCGACACCTTGCTGTTAAGCATGTGGTGACACTTGTAGGATTCGAAGTTAGCACTGCCATAAGTACAATAAATGCACCCCTTTGCTTTTTGTTACAGTCTCAGAACCTGTCCGGTGAACAGGACAACCTAGCAATCTCAGCTCAAAACTGCCTACTGCACGTGAAGAACCTGCATTCAGCCACTCTGGGGTTGGTTACTCAGCCGGACGTTGGACTAACTGGCACGGCTTTGCAGAACGGAGACCTCGATGCTAGAACCGAGGCTAGAGTAAATCTCCTAAGCGCAGCTCGGGCTGTGTCCGCCAGTCTTATTGATCTCCTTTCTCAGAGTCGCGCGCTGGCTACATCTGGGGACGATGCGGCTGCGGGCACCAACAATACCGCCATGCAGTCCAGCAGCATTAGGATCCAACTGAATAACACGGCAAAAGAGGCAAGTTTCGCCTCCATATTTTAACGTTAAAATTCTTCTTCTGACTCAAAAATGGACTTAAGTTTTTTTATAATGAAATTACAGGTTGTTACACGTGTCTCGGAGCTGCGTTTGGCTCTGCGGTACTTCAACGAGATTACGTGCTCGATAAAGTCGCCCTCACCCGCTGGATCTGTACACAAGTTGTCTTCGAGTACTGTGACGGTACGTGTCCCCGCTAATCCTCCCAAAGTCAACTCAACCATGGAGATGGAAAATAGCGCCACGGGCAGCGTTCGGGCGGGTCTTCAGTCAGTTTTGACAACTATAAACAAGCTTCGATCCCATTTGGAGGACTGGTCATCAGACACCGGACTTTTCGAAAGTGGTGGTAAGTCGGATGAGGTACTTTTGTGTGTAAATGTGTGTGTGTTCAACCCCGAAACGGGCTGGATGGTTGCGTTTGACCAAAACCACGGCCAATATAAGCCCGTAACATGCTTTAAACGGACAGCCCTGCTGAGTTAACCGTGAACGACTACCATAAATGCGTCTAACATGTGTCAGACGGGGGATTGGTGTCTAGTCAATCACTTCACCTGATGAAATCTGCAGACAGCTTGAGTCCATGGCGCTACTATTGAGAGAGAAAGAGGCCCATCCAGCAAACTCATTTCCCTTTTTGAGTGTGTGGGCTAAAAAGCTTCACGACGCGCTAAAATGAGTGATTCGCTAGGCTGTCCAGTGACGCGTTAACTCTCGTCTGCTACAGTGACTGGGAGTCGGACTTCAATTACTTCTGAGTGTGAATACTATGGCAATTTTCCTCAATAGAAGCTCCGAGATTTCCTTCCTGTTAGCCTGCTTCGTGCACGTCCAGGGACCGGCACGCGTGTCTCATATCGACGTGGATTCAACGTCATCGACTATTGCGCCCACACTCCTGGAACATCGAGGCGATAGGAAGAAAGAGTCAGGCAGATGCTGTGAAAGTTTCCCCACTAGAAGCATATTGCAGTGCATTGTCGTGCCAGTAATGGCCCTCGTCTGTTTCGACGAACGAAAAACTAATCTCATATGCATTTATTTGGTAGCAAGGCTGTCATAAGACCACTTAGTTTCTCGAGTTCTATATCTCATTTTAGATTACTCATGAACATTCAGCATCAAGGCATGGATCCGTCCTCCTTCATAATTCATTCACGGCCGTTATTATATGACATGAAAGAAACCAGATCTCTGCCAAGTGGTACTTTGAAAACAAAAATCTAACCAAAATTCTTTAAAAAAAAGTGTTTAACGGTCTTTAGGATCCTTTTAAACGACTGGTGATATATTTAGTCCAAATGAAGTTAGCAACATTTTAAGGCCTCCCTTACGGTGGTCCAAGATTTAAGACTTCCCACTCCTCGATATGGTTTAACACGGAAACCCCTTTAAATAAATACCTTGTACGATCGAATGGCATATTTTAGCAGGTAGAAAAATCCGTGAGCAAAGTGCAACCTCCCTCGATATTGCCAAAAGGTGCATATGTTCAGGTTCCAACACGTTCTTTCCCTTTCAGATGACATGGATACTGAACGCGAGCTTGCCTCCGGAGACATGACGACACCCTCACAGATTAGCCAGGCCGCGCTAGGAATAACACAGGCTGCTCACAAAGCGAACAGTGCTACGGGCTCGGTCCGAAAACTGGTGGACATGTCGATCGCTGGTGAAGTCATTCACCAGACGGCGACGGAGCTGGTCAAGCGTATTCGTTGCGGCACACGAGCTGCTATGCTAAAATCCACGAACCAGCGAAAGCAATCGACAGCTTCGGCAGCAGCAAACAGCCACACGGAAGAGGGTGATTATGAATTCGATCGTCACAGCTGTATTGAAGCCTGCACGAGAACAATCGAGGGTGGGAAGGCCACGCTGAGTGAACTGGCCGTCATGCTTGAGCACATGATTAGGGTAAGCGCAAACCACTTTTTATTTTCATTGGTAGAAATTTAGTCGGCCAAAATATCTTAGCTGGTGCTTTCTTATACTTCCATTCTACCCCATAGGCCCTTGATGACTCGGCAACGGGTGAGTCGCCTTCCATGCAGGTGACCCTTGCAATGCGGCGTCTCCGAGAAACCGTTTACGAGATCGTAGAGGGTTCGAAGCAAATGCCCGGTGGCAGCCAATCAGTCGGTAAGCTAGGTGTTTTTTGTGCGCCACCGATTTGCGTTGAAAGTAACCATGCCAGAGGCCTTCCCAGTTTGCATACTCGACTTTTCTGCGCATTTTCCTCTAGGCTCACCCACTTCGTTGCCCAAAGTATCCGCATGGAAACCGGCTATACCAGCCCGTCCGGCCTCACGGGTCACTGCTTCGGTCAATGTTCTGGCCAAACAGACCACTGAAACCAACCTACTTTCGACCCGTTCTCAAATAGCTGAGAGCATCGCCAAAGCAGAAGAAATCGCCACAGATGTGGGCGACGCGGCCGGCACCCAGGAGTTGAGAGGTTTCACCACTGAAATTGAAAATTCTGTACAGAAACTGGTTCAACTGCAATCTAGAGCCGCAGTAAGTAGCTCTCACCGTCGAGAGTAGTTAATTCTTCAACCACGGTTCATTTGAAGGTCAAGAATTCAGTTTACCCCATGTATTGGAACCGGTTGCAGCGTCTGCGGGATAACGACTTTCAAATCCGAGATGCGAGTTGCATTGTAATTTGGTCTATTGGAGACGGGATTGAGACGGAAATTACAGATTCGAGCACTCATGGTCATTAACGTAAATTTGTCGATCAGTAATCGGGATCATTTGCTAATGAAGCAAATGAAACTAATAATGTCTAATTTTCCCCTATCAAACTTCTCTTTTTGGCTCCATGGTTGGGAAATGGAATGCTGACGAATGCAATGATTACTACTACTACTACTACTACTACTACTACTACTACTACTACTACTACTACTACTACTACTACTACTACTACTACTACTACTACTACTACTACTACTACTACTACTACTACTACTACTACTACTGCTACTACTACTACTACTACTACTACTACTACTACTACTACTACTACTACTACTACTACTACTACTACTACTACTACTACTACTACAACTACTACTACTACTACTACTACTACTACTACTACTACTACTACTACTACTACGACGACGACGACGACGACGACGACGACGACGACGACGACGACGAAGACGACGACGACGATGACGACGACGACGACGACGAATACTACTACTACTACTACTACTACTACTACTACTACTACTACTTCTACTACTACTACTACTTCTACTACTACTACTTCTACTACTACTACTAATACTACTACTACTACTTCTACTTCTATTACTATTACTACTACTACTACCACTACTACTACTACTACTACTACTACTACTAATACTAACACTACTAATACTTCTACTACTAATACTAACACTACTAATACTTCTACTACTATTACTATTACTACTACTTCTACTACTAATAATACTACTACTACTACTTCTACTACTACTACTACTACTACTACTAATACTGGTAATAATACTATGCCGGAAACGGTCTTTCCAGTCTACTTTACCTTTGGCAGTAGTATAGCTCCATTACTCGCCTAGACTGGAGCCTCGGGATCACCCAGTTGCCGCTCTGTTAAGATGGGAACGCGGTTCTTACGTGGCTGTGTCAATTCCGCACTTGCAGCCGACCGAGCACGCAACTGCGGCTGAACTGATAGAAATTTAAGTTCTAGGACAAAATGGACGCACTTTAAAGTCTCTTATATACCCATTTGGTATTGGGCTAAGCCTGACTGACTTACGACAGCAGATAGGCCAGCAGTGAGCATCCCAGTCTCCATTGTGTTTTAGGAAGTCCTTTCGTTTTTTAGTCAACGCCTGTAGAGAGTCGAGAAACAGGATCCCTAGGAGTAACGGATCTCATTGTTTCTCTCTTTTCCTCTGTTACAGAACCATAAAAATGAAGGCAGTAAACAGCAGCCCAGTCCGATAAAATTGAATCTAAATATGGAAACACAATTCGCATTCCCGGCGATGGACGAGGAAATCTGCGGAGACGGTATTGATGCCATTCTGGCAGCTTGTCGGCACTTGGCTCACGCCACGGCCAACCTCATGCACTGGGCTGCAGCCGCTCAACGGGAGCTCGTGCAGAAAGGTCGCCTTAAGCCCATCAGTGAGGTGCCACTTGAGAATGCTGCCGAGTCACAGTGGACCTATGGCCTTGTCTCTGCTGTAAGTGTCCCCTCTGTTACCTTACCTTCGTGGCATCTGCCAAAACCACAGTCTTCGTGCATCCCGCCTTTCCAGATATATTGACTAACCAACTTACAAAAAACCTCATCGTTACGGAGCTATAGACCGAACTGCGATCATTAAGTGGGCTAAGACAACAAAGCATACACTCGTATTCCTAATTCTCACACGACATTCTACCCTCTTTCGCCTTAAATACTCGAAGGTAGCTGGAGCTTGAGATAATGTTTTTCTATTACCCAGTTAGATTGAAAGTGAATTTCCAGGATAACGAGCTGCAAACCAAAGAAAGCTGACGAATATTTTCAGCGGGGAAGTGCTGCAAAAATGCATGTTTATTTATTGATTAGAAGGAGGACGACAGGCGGCCGTGAATACTAAATAATTTTTTATTCGGTTCCCCTAAGGGTACCATCATGAAAATGAGAAATGAGTTTGGTCCTTTTGATGAGATTTTCGGGAAGCTCGTGCAATAGAATGAACAGGGAGCTTAAGGCCGAGGCAAGACCAAAAGGGGACTAAGACAAACTTCATTCCCGCCACATTCAAATTGTTTATTCATAGTCAAACTTCCGTTGGTCAACGTCATTTTCGGATATATTAGCACACCATGCTATTATGGACTCTAGGTTTCATGAACAAAAATCATTTTAATGCCTTTTCTGATTGACTTTCGTGCTCGAAGTGGTCGTCTTTCGCCTATCTCCACAATCGACGGGTGAACCATTTTTGTCCAAAATGCTTGCTTTTCATAAGGCCTAGGGCAGCACTTCCGTTAGGCGTTGAGCTACTATTCGTTACACTCACGCCATTGCACAACGCTTAAATCCGTCGCATGGCCGCGGGAAGCTAAGGTATTAGACTGCGCTTGCTTTTTTCTTCAAGGGTTTTGCAGCTGATTATAGTGAGGGTGATAAATCGTTCTTCGTCTGACCCGAAATTCCAGTCAACACCTTTTCAAGTTTGCAGTTGCATTTGTATTTCAACCGTCCGGCAATGTATGTGTAGCAGTCTCTCGTGTGTACATGACATTCGAGTGCACTTTCTTGTTGGGCGGCAGCTAATAACGCGAAAATTGCCTTCTGAAGGAAATTCGAGCCACGCACGCACGGCTATTTGGGTGGAGTCGCCCCTTACGACTTTTGTTTTTCGAGGGGTATAGAGGCATAGAGGCATACTTCCCCGTTTAGCAATAGTGTGGCAAGCACTGTGAGGAATTTTGTAGGCAGCCACCTTCTTATTATCACTGGCACAACACGCTCCTTAAGTGACAGGTTAGCTACACAGTTTGGCTGGTGATTTTCTATGCGCCACAACTATCTAGTGACTTCTCAGTGGCCGTACGACATGTTCGGATGCATCATTGCCTCCGAAAGGAGTTTACCGGTGGTTGATTGGGTGTCTGAAGGTTTACAGTTTGAGATAAATTGCTTACTTGTAGCTTTGCGAAATCCTCTATCTCCTTAATTTACAAATCCCTGAATTACCGCACAGCCAATGAGGGGGTGTTTTAAAATCCCAGAGAGAACTGGAATCGATAATTACTAAGGTTAGAGGCTCCTCAGCGTTGATAAACTCGCGCACCTTTACAGTCCATTGGTTAATTACTATGTTAAACAGACTAAAAGGTTTAAATAGGCGTGTTTTGCAAATTCTGTCAGCTTGCGGGGAAAGTCGGAACCTCAGCCGAGAACTCAAAGTGCATTTTGATTAAAAGGATCCACGGGCACAGCAGATAAGATACTAGAGTCATTATTTGGCGGTTCACTCTTCATCGCAATCCCTCTGAAGACTTTTCCTGCTTGAAATTAAAGCCATCAGTCTGAAAGCTAGCTTTTGTTTTCTATCAAACGCTATTGAGCTGAGAAAGACTCATCTGCTTTTATCTTATTTTAATTTGCCACAAAAGCCGTGATTTAGAGGCCAGGAGCTACGGCTATTCCATCACTTAATCTTTAGCTATGACTTTACCGCTTGACACCTTTGTAGTCCTGTATATGCGGAAAGATGAGTGTCAGGGGCTTTAACTGAAGGGAGATTCAATTGCTCTCACTCACCTGAGGCTTTGGATTCATGGCGGAACCCGTCATCAAACACAGCAGCCAATAGAGCTATTGGCACAGGGAGCATAGCATTTAGGTGGACAAGTGGCATGTTTTAGTGACTATACGGTTGTGTAGCAAGTGCAACGATTGCGTCTAGCATGTATCCAATCTGACAATCAGTTGTTTCCGATGACGATTTCGATCATAAATTGAAAGCCTCCTATAAATAAAGCCGTTGTTCCCCGTGTTCGGGTCTACTTCTTCAACTTTTTTGGTCTCAAAGGGAGTAACCTGAAAGGATTGCAAGAATCTGGACCCTGTTTTAGAATGAAGTGTTCACTAGGTGTGGAAATTAATGATAGCCTCGAATTAGTAGGTGCTCTCGTAAGACGACAGACTGGTGGATGATTAACTATGCCTCATCATATCATGTACCATGTTATTGCAAATAAACATTACAAAAGAACCAATCCCACCTTTAAAGCGAGTCTGCACTAAACGTCTGACTACATGACTCTTCCTGACGAGAAAACTTTTGTGCGAAATAAAGTGACCGTTAAATTTTTAATTCCAGTATAAGTGGCCATGTGATTTTGTACTTCCATATATTGGATGACACACTTCTAATAGAGGGACTAATGCCCACCCATGCCAACTATCCGATAACCAAAGACATCACCGGACGCATCCTTCCCTGGGGTGTAAGTCTTTTAAGGCCGCAAGTGGCTGGTACGGCGTGAGCCTGCACCTACGCGTGTCACCACGCCCCTGGCACTTGATATGGGAGCTCAACCAGCCTAACGCCCACCGTGCCCCGATTTGAGCCCCCTTGTTGGTCCAGTGCGCATCTATTACGCAGCCCTGTTAGGAAGCACAACAGACGGGTCAACCGTTGCATCGCACACAGACCCTGACACCTACGAGGGCTACTCAACAAAGGAGAATTATTTTTTGTGGATAAGTAGGTTGGCAGTGTTTCCCTTACCTGCTGAGTGCGTTTACTAGACACTCCCTGAACAGATGGCCAACTAGCGTTTTTGGATAAACTCTCATATTGAACAGAGCGTTTTATTAAAGTCCCTCTCAACTCTCTCAACAATTTTTCGATGAAAGACTAAGGATGGTTGATTGTTCCGACGCCAAGGGAGTCATTCGCGTTGAATTCGTTCCTCAATGGATCACAGTGAACGAAAATTACTATCTGCAAGTGCTGGAGCAATTGCGTTAGGCTATGAGGAAAAACGACCTGAATTGCTGCGATCAGATGACTGACTGCATAATTATCCCAACTTGCCCTCCCACACAGCGTTTAAAAACAGCCAGTTTTGGCGAAAACGACATCAAAACGGTTTATCACGCCCTTGCTTGCCCGATCTATTTCACTGCGACTTCTTATTCCGAAGAAAACCGACAGGAAAGGGTTTTAAAAACGCATGAAAGGTTAAGAAAAAATCGCTTCATGCACTTAGTTCTGAAGACAACAAAATTTTCGTACCATTGAAAACCCATTCGGGCAAGTGCATATCCTCTTATGGACAATATTTTAAAGGAAATTAAGGTGTTAAGGTTATTTAAAAAAATTTAAATAAATAAGTCGTTTTTGGATACCCTTTTGTAATGATCGAATGAACTATTTAAATAAGAAGAGTGTTTGTGAAGTCTTCTGTGGTGCCACACTACTTTTAGATGTTAAACATGGATATGTATCCTTTCCGTCATGCGCGAACAACAACTAATGGGACAAAGGCGCGAATTGCTCTGAGACAGTGCGATTGGACGAGTCATGCACTAAAAGACTTCAACCCGGACGATTAGCACAAAATTACGCACAGCAGGAGTAGTAATACCCATCTAGCCGGGTGACGACCTTGTGCGCATGCTGACTCGTGTGAATCGAATGCCTCTACCGTCATCAGCCAGCATCATACCCTCAATGATGCTAAAATGCAACTGAACGCAGACCGAGTTAGCAAGGAATCCACTGGTTGAAGGGAGCCTTCCTCAGTTTTGTATAGTTTGTTTGACTGAAAATAGGCGTGCCTATGAACGGAAAATATTGACAGCAATTTATAAGAATTCCGGTGAGCACTGGGATGAAAAAAGTCTTTCACCCAAGTAAGAATGGGTGTAGATCACGCAGTAAATTAACGGATATCGCCAGTTAGTATTACCAACCCACCTACTCTCTCTCTATCTCTTTCTCGATAAAATCTGTGTTTTGGTGGTATCATTTAAATAATAGGGCTGACCAAATATGCGGTGTGAGCGTATGCGCTTGTACACTCGGCAGCTACCTATCCACTTTAGTTTTTTAGCCGTAGTCAAATGGCCTGCCACGGCGCTGCCAAATAGATATGTGATTGGGCAGTTTTTGCCGTCAAGCCCACGCAGTGATCCATCTGATCTAGGTTGACAAACGGGTTATTGGACGGGCACTTTGTTCCGAAAGTTTGAAATAATATCACCCTTCCAAAACATTTTCCGCATGTTGCAGTATTATATTAATTTTGTCACTGATCCAGTCGGGCCTTGTTCATAAGTTTGTTTAGTGCTGCAGCGTGCTTCTGCCAAGAGCATGTGGTCGAAAACAGACCACTCAAATGTTCCACGATGCGGGGTGTATTTATACCATAAATACACCTGCAACGCTGGGAATTAACTGGTTACTTGAAATCCTGGTCACCGTGTCGTCCGGTGACAGAAAGTCAGCGAGCGAAGCATGGTGGGTGTAGGGAGAAGGAGCGAGGAAAGGGCAACGCAAATCTGATTCAATATGACCAAATTCGCACGCAATTCAGGACTACGTTCACACCGTGGAAACAATGACGGACCGCATCGTGTGCGACTGCCAAAGGTTCTTCTTGACAGGTTGTCACACAACAGCCTTTAACACCAGAAAATTTCCTGAGACAGAATGAAGAGTGGGCGATCACGTGGTTCAGGAGATAAAACTGCGTAGACCTGAAATTGCCGATAGATGAGAAAATCCATTATCCCTCTTGGATATACGCTTCTTCGAATTTCACGACGATGAAAACTGGACATCTCGGAAGCAAGCCTGGGTGCTAGGCAGCTGAGGGGTGAGAATTCGGCCGTCAGTTGATCGACCGATGCGAATAACCACTATACCGCTCCTCACATCTTAAGAGCGGCTCCGTGATTGGCTACTACCAACAAGGCCACTGCGGTCGTTAGCAGGAAATCTAGGCGACCTTGGGCGGCCAGTTTACACATTTGTTGGTTGATTCTCCTTCTTTTCTCCCTATCCCGGATTGCGGAATTTAGAAAAAACTGGAACCTTCCCAAGTTAGAACGGCGTTTACCGACCACCAAGTCTTCTTTTCAATCCTCGTCAGAAGAAGTTCATGTGCTGCGTATATTCAGATCGTTTCGTTGCAAAGACCACATATGGAGAATGGGCATCCCGATCTAGGTGATGCTGTTTCCCGATCCATCTTTTTAACTTCAGGAATAATCAATTTAGCGGAGGAAAGAGTACGTTTTCTTTTCGACAGCATGTCAAAAAGTAGTAATGAGATTCCTTGTTCACTTTCGTATGGAAAGGTTTCCTGACAACATGTACCATAGAAATAGCTGAATCCATCCTAGACCACTCCTCGATAGAGATTCGAGGTGGAGAAATTATTCTACAAATCCTTTTTTTTTATCTAACCGATCCCGTGAATACCAATTTAACCAACAGAAAAAGGTATATATGCAACCTTTGTAATAACCCTCTGGTGGGCTTACAAGCTAGTTCTGATTTTGGAACGAATAGACTGTGATTTTACTACATCCCTATTACATACTCGTTTGGTTCAATAAATTGTTTCCGCGTATTTGGAGGGTTAAAATTAAGGTGTGAAAGAGAACTCCTTGGAACTGGGTTAGCCTGACGAGACTATTAAGAGGCCAACGTAGTAGACTTCGGCAATAACTAATCATTTGCATCTCCATCCTCTTCTAACGAATGGAAATCTCTGGCGTGCCGCTAAAACCAAACGGAGACAAAGGTGATGATTACTCACGCTGTTTGCCAAATCACCTTAATGATTGCCTTGTCAAGAATCAGGTACCCGGTAACCAAGACTAAACATGCACTTGCCCGATGGTCCTCCTTCTAAGCGTCGCAAGTAGTGACAGTACCTGGTCATGACGAGGTACCATGATACGTCAACCCTCAGTCGTACGCCGCAGCCTGGTTTTTTCCCAACAGCGAAAAAAGCCTCCTGATTGACCAAATAACTTCGCCAGTCCATAAAGGTGTTTTAGAGCAGGAGGGAGAGAGTGAGAATGTGATAATGTGGCAGTGAGCTGTATTCTTCAACCAAAATTTTCAGCCTTTTTATTGTTCGCCTTCTGCGCTCACCATTCCTAGGATGCACAGCACGAAATACTGAGATATAGAAATACTTGTAAATAATTGTGACTGTGATGGTAACAAATCTAATCACGGATGCCGCAATTCGGCCTTATTACACATCCGAAATCGTGCCAAGGATGGTATACCTGATTGCCGATACGCCCATACTCACTAGGAGGTATCGCAGGAGCGACTTGAGCGTGATAGCGTTGACAAGTGCATCAGGAATTCTGTTATAAAATTTAGTAGTCATGGGAAAGTGCCGTCTTGTGTTGACTCGAAGTAAATAAGAGCTATGAAAAGCATTAGAAAGCATGAATGAATAAGTCCTAAGTAAGAAATGCCTATTTTGCTAACGCAGGAATGGCGGTAAGATATTAAAGCAAATAAGTGCGAATACAGGCACGTTGTGCGAAAGCAGCCCACACTGCGTCCCCCAAAGTTTCACAGGACTACCGTTCTTAAAAAAAGACATATTGTGGTTTACAAATTTATATTACGTTGTTTAGAAATACTAATATTTTTATAAAAGCTGCAAATTACGAAAACGTGAAGAAGCGGGTTAGTTATTTAAACTGAAGTTTTAAATGTACATTGTTTGTCCATGTAAACAAACGAGTAAATAAAACAAAACAAGTAGTTTTACTTTTGAAAATATTCCTTTTGTGTATATTAAACAGAAGTTGTCTTCCAGATGAAGGGGAATGGAAAGTATGAACGTTACCAAACAGCTTAAATAAAATATTTCCTAAGCTTATATGCTGACAGGTCGGTCGGTGACTAAAAAATTTAAATAGAATAGTTATGCGAAATCGTAAACGTACCATTTTATGCATATAAAGAGTAATTTCCCTTTTTGACTTTCTTCACAAGTATTTCGGGTGTTGGATTACGACGAGTTTCAGATCGTCTTTGAAAGTTTGGTAAATACTTTACATTTTCCTGTAATTTCTGTCTACTGCCCATAAATGTAGATTCTGTTGTCCTTGCTTATCAAAGTCTTCAAAATAAGATATTTATTAAAGGCATTTACCGAAATAGTTAGTTCTAAGACAGTCTAATGCAGATGGCCGTTTGGGTCATATTTGTAGACTCACACAAACATGAGAACTCTTTGCCGAGAAGAATAAACGCCCACAACATAATTCGGCAATTAATATGCCTAAGGTCGATTTAAAAAACTCTTATGATGAGCTACCTCTGAAAAAAGTTTAATAGGATATTTCGTTGTTGAATGTCTGCATACTTAGCCCTTTTTGAAAATCAATTCAAGGAAAAAATGTTGACCTTCGACCGGTTTTGCGACTTCGCTTAAGATAAGGGATACAATGTCTACTGAAAATGAAAGAACTCACTTATTTTTTTCAATTGGAGCTTTTTTCGCTATACTTGCTTACTTTTCGACCCAGTTCTATGATTCCAAATGCACAACCGAGTGGCCGAATATATACTAAGATTTTGCGCAGAAATGTCAATTTTCTGCCCTTTCCGTTTCAATTTTCTGTATTCATTAATAGTCAACTGCAGATAGATATATTCCAGACATCTTGCGCACACGGAGTGACAAAGCAAAAATGACGGCATGTGGTATCTTTTCGTATATATGCTTGTTTACAGTCTCAGTTATCGGTGTGGTAAAACAAAGTACACTCACACAAGTTTATTACTGAGTTTTTTGGCATAATATGTCACAAATTTGTAAAACTGAATTTGTAAAACTGAATCCGCCCTTGTTTTGCCAAAAACAATGCGAATTCTCATATCTTCCTTTGCGTGATTTTTGTGAACTCAAGATTAAATTTTCTGTTATTTGAATGGATATATTTTAAAATTTTATAGCTTATATTAATATTCCTTCATAGTATAACGCACACTAACAAGGTTTGTTCCCGAAGGTGCACTAACGTAGGAAAATACCTGGAAATCAAGAAACGTCATATTAAGCCCCATTTTGCTCAGTTTTGCCTTCAATAAACAGATGTGAAATGAACTCTCCAGTAGTAAACATTTTGCGCCTCAGATCAGTACAAAAAACACAATTAACAACTTAAAATGTGTGCCTTCCTACCATCTTAAATTTCGAGGATAAAATTTAATGAGTTAGCAATCTACTGTACTTGAAACATTAGAATGCTAAGTGTAGGATGCCAAAACAGTCCAGATTGGGAAATGTTCCTAATCGCACTCCGGACTGCTTGTTTTTGGCAGACGGCATATTCATCTTTATAGATCAAGGAGCATCGGAATGCCCTATGAAGGCGGGGAGGTGGAGACAGGGAGAGGGAAACATGCTCTACGCAGACTGCTGCTAGCAAAAACAGCCTCCGATTGGAGGAGTAAGCGAACAAAGTGTAGTGGGTGAAGGAAACCGACTGAACAGTAGATAGCACATCGGCACTCGCAAGATGGGACTCATTCCAACGTGCTCACTGAGATTTATGAAAATGAGGGGGTCTTCCACGCTTTCATCATTTGCATTTGGGCTGCGAGAGCTCGATGCTACCTTTTTTTCTGAAATGCACTTTTTTCTGATGGAAACCTACACACTGCAACTTTGAAACTGCGCGCCATCTTTCCCCTCACCATTCAACCCCTAAACGTGTTCACTGCCTATGTATACACGTTTTAAAGGCAGGCAGCTCGACAGTTAACAACCTTGGCTTTTTCGGTCATCTCAAAGTTTGATGTTTTTGGAAGTTTTTTGTCTAGCTTAGGTTTTTATTCTATCCACTTATAAGCTTACCATGTTTGACTACCTTTTCATCCATAGGAAGTAGTTATGCAACTCATTAGAGCAGGCGGTTGTCTTCGCCTGATTAACCTGACAGTGACCGTAACACTGGTAGAGTTGTTCTCCAAGTTGCCCTGACTTATCTAAAAGCTTAACTGTTTATTCAGGCACGCTACGTTTCGGCGGCCACAAATCACCTGGTCGAATCGGCACAGACCCTTGCTGCAGTGCACAGCGGATGCGCGGACAACCTGCAGCAGCAGCAGCAGCAGCAACAACAACAGGGAGCATCGCTGCGGTTTGCGCCCGAGGGTCTCGTCGCCGCCGCGCGCACAGTCGTCACCTATACCGGTCAATTGGTGTTTGCCTGTGTCGCCAAAGCGGACGCCTCCTCCAGTTCCATGTGCGGTCTCAACACGGCCGCCTCGGCTGTGCGTAGGTACTCCGAGTGCGTGGTCCAGCTGGCCCAGGGTC
The DNA here is from genome assembly GCA_017591395.1 of Schistocephalus solidus. Classification (NCBI taxonomy): domain Eukaryota; kingdom Metazoa; phylum Platyhelminthes; class Cestoda; order Diphyllobothriidea; family Diphyllobothriidae; genus Schistocephalus; species Schistocephalus solidus. The sequence continues at coordinate 36,239 of WEDG01004750.1, read as the reverse complement.
TTGCCAACTCCCGTCCTACCGAAGTACCGGGTACTGGGGAGCCAACTGGCAGTGACTTGATAGGCTCCCGACGTGGAACTGTTCAGACGATGCGACAGGTGAGACTAGCATATGCAGAGTCACAGCTTCCATCCACAGGGTCAACTCGAACGGTTCCAGTAATTTCCGTTAATGTTTAAGCACTAGACGAGCAGATTTGATGATATCGGTTATCAGAACAAGTACCCGTCTGTATCCTAGTTTTATGGAATGGGAAAAGCTATTTGGACGGACTGAAGTGTACCACTGTCGTTACATTCTTTTCTGCAGTCACTATTCGCATTTTGAGGTCTTCCGGTGAACTTGGTCACCTGCTGCGCACTTATATGTGCCAGCGAGGCAAGCCTACCGATCACTGAAATGGAGGGCTGGAAAAATCCGCAAAAACTCTGGCCGATCAAGGGTTCGGACACCATAAATACCAAAAAGAGTTAATGGTCTGGATTAAACCACGAGACAGACTATCTGCTTTCCTCAGTTGGTCGTTTGGTTGGTGCGGTTTTGACCAGGCTGGATTTACTCTTCATGTAGCCGTATAACTTACCTTGTTTGTTCTTGCCCTTTTCCTCGTTGAACCTGACCTTAGATAATTGGCGTCAAGAATTTTAGTTAAAAGCGCCTACGGTCGGAGTTTTACATTCATCATCATCATCATCATCATCATCATCATCATCATCATCATCATCATCATCATCATCATCATCATCATCATCATCATCATCATCATCATCATCATCATCATCATCATCATCATCATCATCATCCCATCATCATCATCATCATCATCATCATCATCATCATCATCATCATCATCATCATCATCATCATCATCATCATCATCTCCTCCTCATCATCATCATCATCATCATCATCATCATCATCATCATCATCACATCATCATCATCTCATCACCTCATCATCATCATCATCATCATCATCATCATCATCATCATCATCATCATCATCATCATCATCATCATCATCATCATCATCATCATCATCATCATCATCATCATCATCATCATCATCATCATCATCATCATCATCATCATCATCATCATCATCATCATCATCATCATCATCATCATCATCATCATCATCATCATCATCATCATCATCATCATCATCATCATCATCATCATCATCATCATCATCATCATCATCATCATCATCATCATCATCATCATCATCATCATCATCATCATCATCATCATCATCATCATCCTCATCATCCTCATCATCCTCATCATCCTCATCATCCTCATCATCCTCCTCATCATCCTGCCAATCCTCAGTTTCATTTTTTCCTTACATCAGCGTCGTTTCTGGTTTGCAACTGCTAGTAGCCAGACGGATCGTATGCTTATTCTAAAGCTGGTCACTCGATGATTTATACCACCACAATTTCTTTTAAATCCTTCAACCAGTTTTTGGTAGTCTTACTGCGTAAGTTTCCTTTTGCGATCAGACGTTAACTTTAGTTGTTGTTACTAGGGGATGCAAAATTTAGTGGGTTATGACCATGGAGGTTAACGCAGTAACGTTCATGTACCTCATTTTAGCGGAAAATGAGACTCATTAGTGGTCAGGCAGATGGGCCGGCTAATTGCTCTTGGAGCTTAAGACTCGGAAATATCATCGACCCGTAGGCCGTAGTAATTTTTCGTCAATTCGGCTGTTGGGAGACAAGTTGGGCAAGCTACGTCACTATAAGCATTTAGTGTTATTGTCGAATATATTATACATGGTCTTTACCAAAAAGCGTAAATGATTACCTTATTCGGTGCATTTATGGACATAGTAGTTTATATTATTTATTCCGAGGTTTTCGAGTGATGGATACTCATGCTTCTTTGGATAATCTCGTTATGAAATCTGTAAATTGAGATAAGTTGGAACAATGTGACCAGCGTTTATTCCTACCAAGGAGGAAGCCTTCTACTGCATCTTTTTCATCATCAGTCAATGTGAACCGATACCTAAGGAACTTCTCTTTAAGTCGAAGATATTTTCCCAAACTTTCAGTTTTGATACACATGAAAATTATGGTGGACAACCTTAATGCATCATGGGTAGATGTGAACGTATTTGCGAATCACGCGAGAACGCCACCGCTTGAATCAGTTAGCACGAAACGTGCGTGAATCTGAACACCGAACGAATCAACTCTTAAAACTTGAATCTTTGGATGTAGCTTATCCTTCTTAAAGCAGGTTTTGGCGAATAACGGAGACGGATCGATCATACTGGTTATGAAATTTTCCGTAAGAGGTGTTTAGGGGAGGGGTAGGGATCAACCAGTTCTTAATATAAAAAGCACTACAGTGTTCAAAGTAAATGCTTAGTCACTAACTCAGTTATTTTAGAATATAAATATCTGACAAGTTTTCATCTCGGATGTACTACTTCGTTTCGTGTGTCTATCGCATTTAAATATGGCTTTCTACAGGTAATCGAAACCAAGTCCAGTATCGCGCACAAAATGGCTGAACTGGAGCGACTACAGAACCGCCTGAAGTCTATAAACCAGGAAAGCTATAGGTCTCAGATGGATATGAACGACCTCTAGACTATCTCCCCAGCTCGCCTCAACCGTGCTTATTATCAGACGCTGATTCTCCCACGGCAAAGGGCTTTTCTCCGAGAGGCGCACTTGCTTGTGAAACTGGGATTTTATTTCTCGTAAAAAACAGCTGTAGATTACGAACACTCAACCTGAGACGCTCTTCCGTGATTGGTACTCGCTGACTTTTATTCATTCGCTGGTAACCGTGATGTTTCCATGGGTTTACCCCACCATTTGCCTATCCTCTTCTTTTTCTTCGTTTGATCGTTCCCTCAACTGTGCATAACGACACCGGAAAACGATTTACCTGTCCAGCTTACAGGGACGCCGATAAGGATAACAGGAGAAGGCCCTTTCTCCTAGATTTAACGCGCCCTATTGATGTTTTGCAAAAGGTTCAAAACTACCGAACGAGCCCCTGGAGCTTCCAAATGATTGTAAAGTAAATGTCTTTCTTTTGCAAACCCTTTCCTCTGTTTTCTGCAAAGTTGTTAAAATTCTTAGAATTACTGTATATGAATCAGAAAATTAAGCGTCTCCTAACGCGTACTACTTAAAAATTGAATGCTGGCTGTTGTATTACAGAAATTGCAGACGGAAAATACAACGCTCGTTCGCGCTGCTACTAGATGCACTGCAAATAAGTGAGGAATTAGAAACATGTTAATTCATTACAGGCGGTTACTGTAGTTCGGCGCAAGCTGTTTTAAATCAACCTCCAATCTACGAGAAACACCGCTTCGTTTTGAGGATAATATGCATACCACGAAGATTGAAAGGGAAATAAGCAGTCCCAACAAGGAACTGATTATTCTGACTGATTTTTAAATCGATCAACTGTCAACAAATGCCCATCGGGACTTCTGAGTGATGTTTTATGTGTCGAGTGACGCTGAACCACCGATCTAGAGTGGAAGACGGGATTGTAAATCTGGGGCTCTTTCACCCCTCTGGTTAGCTGGGTATCAGCAGACACCGAAAGACACTGGGGATTCTTAACGATTTTGATCTGACAATGGCAACTTATTCGTTTTATAACTGACCCAAACGAAGAGAAAAGGTTTTATTTCTCTAAATTTAACGTAAATTTAGATGATGATAATTATGTGGGACCGCGATAACAAGAACGGGGAGGCGGTCGAAACGGAAAGGGGGAATAGCAGCATCGTGGCATAGGATGCCACTCATAAAATGAGATTTAAAAAATAATGCTAGAGAATAAGAACTTATCTACTAAATGCAGAATTTGGAAGAGTAAAGTGACTCAAACTGAAAAGCTAAAGCCGGGGATTGGGAAGGTTGGGTAGAAAAACCTCCGTATCTTCTTGGTCTTCTGAGTCGTTGCCAGCACAAGCAGCTTCACTTTCAGTCTCTGAGATAGTACAAACGTCGGAGGTTGCACCGTGATCCCTGGATGGGCGGTAAGGACGCGTAGGTGGAATCCCCAAGAGAGAAAAATGTCGGGCGCGCGATTTTATAAGAGGACATCGCATCGCACGCACATCGTCCAGCATTTTAGAGTCTAGAAATGCATTAATAGTAGCGGGAGCATTCTAAATGTACTACATTCTTTTATGCGTGCGATCCACACAGGAAAACTCTTTTAGGCAAAGAGCCACCAAAACCTCCTATGTAACTGCAGAAAACCCGACTATCTTGTTCTCGGCGCTTTGAATTAGGTAACAGGATGGGGTAGGGGGCGAAAACGGCGGCTGTTGATAGTTTGCTACACCAAGGATTGCTTTACAGCACGCCTCGTAATACATCCGGCTTCAGGCTGTCCCTGTTCCAAACACTAAACTTAAGCTCGGATTTTAGTTAACCATCCCTCTAGTAAGGATGTTTAATTCGGTTCTCCACCTTATTGATACGACATTTTGACTGAAAAAAGGCAAGCATTTAGTGACAAACCATCCTCTCTGCTTAGCGAATGAAATTTGGGAGAAGCTTGTTAAATAATTTTCCTGTGTTTATGTATTTCAGGCCGCTGCTTTGGTTCCCAGAATGAAGCAACTTAACAAGTCTGGGCCTATTTTCTCGGGGAGAAAACTAAGTTATAAACCCAAAATACTCGGGTGAAATACAGGTTATCTAGAAAGATAGAGCTGTTTAGTCAGCCTCTTCGCCTGGTAGTTAGTGGTGTGACTTATTTTTTAAAATAAATTATATGGTAATAAAATTATACCCTTTCAACACCAACTTTCATGATACTGCGTACATGCACAATTCTCTGAACTTTGCAGAACATGATTTCAGTTGGCCCAATGGTGAAAAACGGGATGTACCAAAAAATAATAATTATGCATGAGATACCGGGCGGAAATTACAGTAGATTCCCTATACCATGAAGTGTCAGTCAAAATTCGGAAATGCATTTTAGATTCAAAAAAATTACTTAATTCGGGTTGAAAGATTGATTATCGTGCAGCCTAAACTCAAGATATTTCAGTGATGTCGGGATACAGAAGTGGTATCTTTCGGTTTCCGAAAACATTTTAATTATGATATTTCACGACCGTGAAATGATCCTTCATAACACATTGTATCCGTCAATTTATTAATGTTTCCTTTAAAGTATGCAACCTAATTCATATCCAGTACAACATTTTATGAGAACTATGTGATCTATTCTTTAAAGCGTAGAAAAATGTGTGATTTTTATTAGAAGGAACGCATACAGCATGAAATTGGGAAATCTTAAATTAAAGTGTAACGGTCGGTAGGGTTCAAAATGCTTCGGCTATTTAAGTTTTTTGAAACGAGAAGATAATATTTCTTCAAATATAAAATTTAAAGAAGACGTAATTTGCTACCAAATGAGTAGCAGCCTAAACTCAAGATATTTCAGTGATGTCGGGATACAGAAGTGGTATCTTTCGGTTTCCGAAAACATTTTAATTATGATATTTCACGACCGTGAAATGATCCTTCATAACACATTGTATCCGTCAATTTATTAATGTTTCCTTTAAAGTATGCAACCTAATTCATATCCAGTACAACATTTTATGAGAACTATGTGATCTATTCTTTAAAGCGTAGAAAAATGTGTGATTTTTATTAGAAGGAACGCATACAGCATGAAATTGGGAAATCTTAAATTAAAGTGTAACGGTCGGTTTGGGTTCAAAATGCTTCGGCTATTTAAGTTTTTTGGAACGAGAAGATAATATTTCTTCAAATATAAAATTTAAAGAAGACGTAATTTGCCACCAAATGAGTACAAAAGGAATATGTTCCTGCATGTTTTTTTTAAAAATATATGTGAATTTATAAGGGCATTGAAAATCCAGGAGAAAATACCATACTACTAAAGTAGCCATTTTCTACAGAGTATGCTTTCTGCAGACGATCAGAAAGAAGCTAGTTTAAAAGGCAACTTGCCGACATGATTGAAATATCTTAAGAGTAGGCTGCACAATAATCAATTATACAACCCCAGTTAAGTAATTTGCTTAAATCCAAAACGCATTTCCGAATTTCGGTCGACGTTTCATGAGATAGGAAATCTACTGTAGATGCTAAGAAATATATTTAAGTCGAAAACCTCTGTTATGTGCGATTGAGTCCACGGAGCCGCAGTGTGGACATTGAATGGATTTTTTGTGGCCTAGGCGCAGGCTCACGCCGCGCCTACTGACTGCATCCGATCTGTCATGAAACCAGGCTTAGCTGGGTGATGCAGATGCTCCTCACGTTTCCTTTACTATAAACAGATTGAAGCACAATGAACACTTTAATCTTATCGGAGATAACAGTGACCCTCTTCGTTGACCATTGACGGAATGTCAGTTGATGCAAGTGTAGTTTGTGCAGTAGGCGTCGAAATAAGCATCGTGCACCACCGAAAGTAAGATTTTTATACTCTACACGCTGTTTTGACAGGAATCGGTGCAATAAAAAAACACCATAATTCATTATTTTCTGAAATTATTATTACATTTTTTGCCGATTTGTGGTCATAAACAATAAGTAGATTCGCATATGGCAGTTACGGCCGAAGAATCTTAAAATTACTTACTTCGGCTGCTCAGAGCAAATTGCATAGGTTCATTCGAAAGACTTAATGAGCTGTTGGGTTACGCAAATGTAAAATTACCTTATCAATTTCTTTCGCGCAACAGCTTTACTACCAAACGACCGCTGTAAATCGTGAATCAAAATGTGCCTCCACAACAACCCTATGTTTTCTAAACATCTAACACTCGATGTTTTCACAAAGAGATTCAATTCGTTACCAACAGCGTTACAGGACATGGTTTTGAAAGGCGTTTCGTTCCTGTGGTGTTGTATCACACTGTTTGAAGCCAAGCACTTAAAGTGTACTGTAAGATAGGGACTGCAGACTGCTTTTTAGGCATGCTGTAAGACGGATGTCACAATCGCTGCAGACGACGCGGATCTGAAGCTTTCTGAATGGATTTATCAATAACAGCTTTATATCGCTCCTGGATTATAGAAGTTACAGTGAAGAAGTAACCAGTGCAAACATTCAGAAAATGTGTCTTCAGTCTACTTTAATAAAATCAGCAAAACAGTTTGCACAGGTGCAGGTAGCAGCCAAATGCAAGCATGATGAAAACTATCACAAAAACGGCAAATGGTGATGCTAGCAGAGACACCTCAGTAGAGCTGGAGAAGCAATTGAGGGGACAGTATACAGCGTAGGCCGCAGACTACGGTAAAAAACGCTGGTAAGCCCAGGAGGCTGGATGGCTGGCAGACAGGTAGTGGCAGACAGGCGCTTCGTACCTCTGTTGTTGAACTAGCATCTGCTACATGGGAAGCGTGCATGCACGAACGGCGTCTGCGTGCAGATGCAAGAGGCACACCCGGCTCAGAAGTCTTCAGTCTGGAATTTTACGGGATACGCTGGACGCGTACATTGCTAAAGGCATGCAGCTTGTGACTCGATGTGGATGAGACCAAAAATGAGTTTATAAAGCCTTCTCAATGGCAGTCAAATATTTTCAACGAATAAAGCTCCGACTAATGAACGAAGGCATATTTACCGAGTATCCAGCACTTAAGAGTAAGTTGTATTTAAGTTGGCGCAGCGTTTATAATAAGCCCAACCGTTTAAAAGTGCGGAAATAAGGTGAAAACTACAACTGACTGCACTCAGATGTCCAGTCTGAAATCCTTTCCGGCCGATAACGAGGTCAATCTCAACTACTGCATCTTAGTTTTCAACGCCCTTCTGGGCTTGGCGTGAATTTAATTCGTTTTATCGAAGTCGCTGCTTAGTGGTAGGCCTGTACTTCTACCTTTCCGCGACTTTGGTTGACGAAACCCGACGTGGGGAAAATCTTCAGTCATCTGACCTAGATACAATAGCTTTCTCTTAAACAGCCCGTAATATACTCAATCTTTCCTGATACGACTGTGGAAGTCAGTTTGCGCGATGCATTTTGTGCGCCGCTACTTCATGACAGGGTGCATGAACGGCTCCAAATAGTAGGAGCCAGATCCAAAATATCCACACAACAGTAGTATTTTGATACAGTCACCTGCAGACGGAGGTCACTAGCGCAAAATTTAGCGGATAATAACTAAAGCCTATTTCCACCGCGTCATTCGCAAAGGAAAGGAAATGTGAATCGTCAGGTGACAGACATTTTCGACACCGTCCCAAGTATAATTATCGGGTGCTTGATGTGCGATTGGCCCAGGCTGGTGACCGGGGATGGGGAGAAGCCGACAAGAAACCAGGCCTTGTTCAATAATACACCAAAGCCCTGTTGTCCAACCCTGACCATTTAAATGTAAGGGAAGAGGAAACCCCAAGCATACAAGTGATCGTGCGCTAAGTTCCAGAAAAGGCATTCACTCCCGCGTTTAAATACTAGATCTAACATTAGGCCTTAACGAAAGCTAATCATAATTCTGAAATTAAATTTAATCCTAACCCATGCCTTTACCCTAATCCTAACATTAACCCCAACCTTCATGTCCCTGGAATGGAGTGCAAAGCCAACTGTATTGGGGGGGGGGGTTCCTATTCCCATTTATTACTGAATGAAACCACAGCTGGCTTTTTGAGAAAGCTCGTTTAAGCCGATTTAAAAAATCCCAAGGCCCTCACGCTAGCCTTCAGCAATTCACGCTAATTATTGAACAGGGGTGAACTGACTGGTCAGGAGTTGTTTACTCACTGAAAACAAAGGTTTATCAACCGAGCAGTAGATGCCCAATATGAGATGTTAATCCGATGTGTTAACCAATGACGGTAAAGTCAAGCAGCCGGTGCAGTTAAACACGGGAATCCAGGTGACGCAAACGCTGCCAGCTTCTAGGAAATAATTTAAGCTTGCGACCTCATGGGTAAAAGGATGCTCAGCGAAGCGGGTATCAAGAAAAGGAGGCTCATGTTATCCCTAGAGAGAGGCGCTTAAAGCGAATAGGGCAGCTAACTGTAGAATTTGGCAAGAAATGATGGCGCAAAACTTACTTTCTCGGATCGTCGCGGTGGGCAAATTCACAAAAGTTTCTAGCGACCCCTCCATCATCCACCGAACTCTCTTCCATGGAGGAGTACTGACCATGCTGAGGGGGTTTCCTATTGTATTTCAACTGTTCTACACTTGGGCCGATGGATGTGACTGAGGAGGAGACAAAAAGGACATAGGAGAATGCGTGCAATCATTCGATGTGCGGTAGTGCGTTGGGCGCAAGAAAAGAGGGGGAAGAGAAAGAACATGCAAACGTGCACATAGGAGGCTTGAGAATTCAGCACGAGAGCATGACATGGCATTCTCCGAGCTGCAAAACGGGCAAAATCAAAATTGTGGCAAATCAAAATGCAGACTACGTGAAATGCGGAGAGGCATGGCCGATGGTTCCATTGGAGCTGCGCATGGCAAAATTTGCCCTGAAACGGGTCTGGAATTGCTCATTTTCAAAGCTGTTTTAAAGAAGCCTGCTCACTGATAGCGTAGCTACCGCGTGCGTGGCCACAGACTTCTGAGCCACTGGTTATTCCAATGCGTAGGGTTTGAGTAAGAAGGGAGGAAGCAGGCGTCCTTAATGAAAATCAGCAAGCCGCGTTAAGTTTTTCCCGAGGTCAAATGTCTCTGAAACACTCTATTACAGCATGCATTAGCTCACAGTTAATCTTCTGATTTTAGCGGTCTGCAACGACAAGAATCAGGCATTACAAACATCCTGGCAATAAGAAGCCATTTATAAGCGAACGCAAATTTTCGATTTTTCGCACTTTGCCAATTTCCTTCATATAAAAGTTGATTTAGATTGAGAGGAGTGGGAAAATCAATGACATGAAAAAGCAGGGAAAGGTTTGTGGTGCTCATTCAAAGTATATTAAGGTTAGGGAAGAAGACGGGTGAGGGTTAAAATGTTTAACGTCATAGAGTTCCGTTGGGAATTGCTTGAGCTCCACGGACCAACTATCCAGTAAGGACTATGAAATTGGCTAATCCAGATGACGAACAAGAAACCGATAAATTTAGAGCAACTCGTTTACTGCTCAGTCCTGTGGTTTAAGAACACTCTGCTTTCCAAGTATCGAAAATAGAAGGGAAAAATAGAATGAAACCGATCGCAACGCCTCAAAAATAATGCATTTAATTGCATCAACTAGCAGGATCTCCAGGGCTTTGTGGGCTGAGAGCTAGATTGTATTGAATCTTTCCTGGGGTAACTTTATGCCCACTGTCACCCATGTAGTGCCTAAGTGGCGCGAGCGTAGTTCGTGTATAGTAGGAGACCAGTGCACTTTTAGCACGTACAGAGAGAACAAAGTTCAAGCTAACCACTGTATCGAAGGCAATCACCAATCGGCCTTACCGAGTCTTATCAGGAAAACTAATCTAATTTACCCACCCCTCTCCCCGTCTCCTCCCACAGGGTAGAGGTGGCCTTAGGTGATCCACTTTTAACGTTTTGAGACTAAATTCTCAAACACATGCGACGTCGCTGGAAGACTGGTCTGAACGTCTGAGCGTATTAGCGTTTATTGCCCAATTTTTGGGGCATAAGTATGCCCATGGAGCAGTATCGAATAGGGTCAAATTTATGAAAAACAATGACTACACGCGTTTGCAGCCTAGGTGAAAGACATTACTTGTCATCGTGCGTCTTCGAAGGCCGCAAGGAATGGCCTCAAGATCGTCGTAGGACTCTATAGGTGATTCCTCGTGTGACACTGTCGATTCGTGTGGCATGAACATTACCGGCGAGCGGAACATGTAGCAAAGAGGATAGTAGATGAGATTGAAACAGCTATGAGAGTAAAGGTCAGCATAGCGCATTGCTTGCGTGGAGAAGTAGGTCAGTCGAGAACCTGTGGGCAAAGACAACAGAAGTATTGTAAAATAAAGCGCAAGTCATTCGTCATTTGGGTGAAAATAGTGGCAAACTCTCCTAGAAGAAAAAACGACTAGCACCATCAAGAGATTTCTACCGAAATTCATGGCCCTTTGGCGTGACAGTACTAAAATATTTTGCATCGGGGCTCACTCTCGAACCCCGCCAGCAGTTACATAGGGGCTAGTAGTCGAATAGGCAGATCAATATCGCCGGCAAAGACAAGGAAGACTGGAATGGCCATTTCTGGTTTATTAGCCGTCTCCAGCCAGTCATACCTAGCCCCAGGTGGTGCAACACCCAAGGATCGAACCGGTGACCTGTTGATTGGAAGTCTAACGCTCTAACTTTTGAGCCTATTCCACTACCAGGCGCTGTGCGGCTGCTGGGAGAGCTCTAGCGTGAGCCTCAAGGTAGAATGGGACGATGGAGTTCCGTTAGAGACCGGTGAGCGTTCATCAACGAATGCACTAAAATGTTTACGTGTGCAGATCAAAAATGCATAAAAATTGGAAAGGTAAGACAAAAGCTAATTAACTATAATAAAGAATATAACCTTATGTGTTATCAAAAGGAAATAAATATTGGAAAATAAACAGAGAAAAAATCGGAAGAAGGAACGAATTATGGTTCTGAACTCATATGCACCGGAAAGCATACTAGTGCTCTACCGTGTCTTGTCACTTCGCCTAATTTTGTAACAGTATTGCGCAACGCAAAAAGATCAACCAAAAATTAAGTTAGCTGGACGAATCGTTGGTGAGATAACTTGGTATCACAAAAAGGTATCGGGAGAAAATAGCGGCAGCGACGATCTCCAAGCATTTCTGATGTCAACCCACCAACGTGAACTGTCCTGTAATTTCTTGGAAAATAAGAAGGATACCACCACGTTTCCTGAATTGGGTTTGCAAACATGTCTGTCAACGTAACGGATGTGGTCAATTATTTGCTGACAGAATATGTGCAATTGAAATTACTTCAAGAAAGAACGAAAATATGAATTTCCTTGTGTCTCAGATTTGGGTTCATTTGGTGAAATCTAGACCGTTAGCAACGGCCAACTGCATAAAATATTTTCTTTAAACTGTGGAAACCAGTGGAAGGAGGAGTGAGGGAAAGGTCCTCTCTCGGTAAGAAGATGCCGCTTTCCCCGACATTTCGAAAGCAAAGCATCTTTCATCTTCAGAGGGAATCTTAACACCGATCCCTAAAATACATCATGTTACAGTTGAGAGAACTGACAAATTACTAGTGGAAAGCCATGAGTGTCCGGCTTCAACAACATTAAAAATTAATTCGCTGTTACACCATTAGGAAAAATATGTGGCCAAAGTTATCTTGTCGTTTTTACGTCTGTGTCAGAAAGATAAACTTTTCTCCGTCAACAATGTATATGTTAGCAGGTAACTTAAAAGGCAATATTTATCTGGGATAAAATTTCCTTACCGTGACGGAATAGGCTGCCAAGTAGACCATAGGCTGCGTCCATTTCTTGGGCAACCATCTAAATAACAATAAATGTCAGCAAATTAACCTTCCATAAACTCCAGGCGAGGGGTGTTTGACAAACTGCACCCATCTCAACTATAAATTCAAAGAAACTGGTGGAAGAACTGCGGCTGCAACCAGTTTCTTCTCTTTTCTTTGAAACGAAGCTGAGGTCAAATTTGTTTGCTTGGGAGAGCGATGCACTTACAACTGTTTTCAACCAATTAAAGTTACCATTGCAAGAAGCTAAACAGTTGTATATTTTCAGATTTATTCGGCAAAGGACTTTCCCCACAGGAAAACTTTCAGCATGACAGCAGACTCACCTGAAATACTGGCAGGCATCGTGTTGAACCAGGGAGAACTTTGCCTAGCTTATTTGACCCACTACCTTTGCTCTTTTGCCACTTCTTTGTTTGCCATGCCCCTCGTAAAGTGCTGGAATTAGTTGTAGATCCCACTGATCTTACACGATAGGGAGCGTTGATATCTGAGCCAGAAGGCTTCAAATAAGGACTACTAAGTATGGGAAGGCGTCTTCAATGTCATTTTTCATCGTTGACTTGTCAGGTTACCAATGGAACTCGGAAGCTTAAGTATCGCAGTTTAAGAGGGACCTTTTCTCACAAGTTTCAATCCAACTTGCACTTTCTGTGGCATGCTTTTGGGACTACGAAAATGCTCTTCGGCTGCTGGTCAGTTAGTACATGAATTGCGGATGGAAAATGAACCCACAAAGATTCAAGTTTGGGCGAAAAAAATAATGTGCTCTCAAATGACACCATATACAAATTCCGTACCATCAGCTCCAGTAACAAAGGATGGTAGGCAAGAGGTCCCCCATTACTGACCCATCTCTCTGGAAAGGCATCATGTTGAAACTACTGCAGATGTAGAAGGCTGAAAGATTTGGTTATTGAATCATCAATTCATTGGTGAAGAAACTTTGTAATATTGTACGTTAAGGTTTACTATGGATTGAGGACTTTTCAACGAAAATTGATCCGCAAAATTAAAGCTCCCTCCAATGCCGTTAGAGGTCCCGGGGCTTGTCTCTACTTCAACCCCGAAAGCTGTGGCGGGTTGCCTGGCCAGTAGCGTTCCGTGTTGTCCAATCAGAAAAATTCGAGTCACAAAAAATCTCACGGATAAGTATTTTGTTCCTGTCTACTATTGCCTTACGTTCACCCCTTAGATTTTCCATTTTCCCATGGAATATTAAGTATGAAATTTAAAAAAATGTAACTCGTCATCAAAGAGTAGGGAATAAAAACCACGATATCGAAACTATCAATATTTCTTCGCATCTCAAGTTATAAAAAAATTTTAAACATACAAGAGAACTTTTGAGATATGCTGTATGATATAAGAGAGCATGATTGTCCGAAGGATATTAAAAAGCTTCTATACTAAGAACCATATATTTTGAATAAAGAGGAATGACCATTGCATTATTAACTCAGTATTTGTTTGCCCCACTGACCGTTTACACTTAAATTGCAAAAGGATTTAGGATGTAGACCAGATCAAATATATAGGCTTTCATTCATTTTCTCGTGACACCAATCCGTATAGTATCCTTACGCAAAGGAATTGTTGACATCCTTGGTTTTACCACACTACCACTTGCATACTGTTGATAATAGCCCCTTCAAATCGATGGTTTGCCAAAAAATCGGCTGTAACTTCAGCGAAACAGCAGGGATAATGAGGTTCGGTGGATGCACTTTTGCTCTAAATTTCCCAGTTGGCCGCTAGCTGGATACTTGCAGTGAAATATGACCCACAGGTTCTCCCGTCACTCCTCACAGATGCCCACCAGCGTTTTTATCAGCGCTATTTTGTCTGGGGTAATCAGTTATTATCTTCATTAACATAACTGACAAAGACAAGGGAGACTGGAACGGTGATTTCTGGCTTTTCAGCCGTCATCAGCCAGTCACACCCAACCCTAGGTGGTGCCCCACCTGAGGCTCGGACCAGCAACCTGATGATCAGAAGTTTAACCCTCTAATCATTGAGCCACGGGCTCGTTGTCGTGCCGGTTTAGATTTGACAATGATCATCATTATTCGATTTTGTTTTCAATGTTACTGAAGTGTGCCTGATGGCCGAAAGTAGGTAATGTGCAGCAGTGTCCGACGAAGGTTGACCTGGTACTTAATGCCATTGGCCATGAAGTAATTTGGAGATTTATTTTACTGCCAAGGTCACATGTGTTGAACAGGGACAATTTTATGCGAATGGCTAAAGTTCAAATAAAGGTAACCTATATGGGACAGGTCCACGAACAGTGTAATGGTGGAGAGTGAAGTGATTTAAGTGGTCGCTGTTAGCAGTGTACGCAGATACAGAGGGAAGACACGAGAACATAAACCCCTCAGTAATACAAATGGCCTTGCCCCAACTTCCAGCGGATTGCCTATTGCAGTGTCCAAACCCTCAGTCAAACGCTTATCTCCGTGGAAATTGGCGCCATACCGCCTGAACATGAGCCTACCTCTTAGTCGCAGGCACAGCAGACGCCACTAAACTGGCGTGGTCGGTTACGTATGGGCTGAATTCTTGCTAAACTTCATGCTTAGGATGCTGCGATCGATGGCGATGGAAGCCGTATTGGTTGTTTACCTATGGACACTGAGGTGTACAATTCAGTCATTTGGGGTCCGGAACTTGCGTTTACATTGTCGACATGTATTGAAGAGTTAGCAAACATTGAAATTCCCGGATGTCGTTTAAATGTCCCCTGTTTTGTTGCCACAGTGGCTGAGATGGTATCTAGCATGAACACTAAAGCCCTTATGCAAACGGACAATGGGACACGTAGACAGGGTGGGACCTTGACAGCACTGATCCGCGGTAGGCCAGTCTCTCGTTCTTTGTACTTATTTTTAGTAGCTTCTTGTAAACTTGGAAATTACTGCGCTATTTTTCACAGTTATGCACGAAAGTTTTCCAGGATTTCAACTTTGTTTACTGATGCCTTCAAGGTGTCCCTGCCATGCATTTTGTTTTCATTTGTCAGTGAGCATCGGAACTAACGTCTCGATAGGAGAGTTAATAGGCACCATCTGCAACCTTCTTGAATACGCCCCAGCAGAGTTGAAGTTGATTGAGCAGTGCAAAGATACTTAGCATACGGATCAGTTCCAGGCTCAATGATTTGGGATTCAATCTTGCCACTTTATTCTCAAAGACAGCTGTGGTGCAGACGACGAAAATTCCTCGCGTAGGTTTTGCAGCCATTTCAACCATATAAACCGTAGCACAGCGCAGTCAGTACGATCAAGCAATATATCTTAAACTTGCCCTTGATGAAGATGTCTAAGAGGTCCCAAAATAAAACGTGTGGCCTTCTAACATCCCTACTAGTTTTGGACGTTTCTGCTCAGATTCGCTAATTGGTTAAGGACGTTTCTTGATATTGTGCTTGCCTAATAAAAGAATATGTCCACAGAAATTCGATGCTGGATATTACTAGTATCTTGCACTTTGGCGAATTCTGAAATTAGGGCCAGTTAGTGTATGGTCTTCGTTTTGTCCGTGCTAAAAAATAAAGTTTGGGCCTCCGGACTCAAGGTGATCTAAGCTCTATTGCATGCCAATTTGTGCTGTATTCTTCGATGGTAATCGGCGAACAGAAGGTTGCGTAAGCTAGCTACAGAGACGTGCATAGGTAGGCTATTGCACAGGCTCTCTTTCTGTTTCCGCATATAATGTCAATTCTAGGCTGTTAGTCACCGTAATTCTCGATCACACAAGGATAAAGATGCTTCAAGCGACTTCATTTCACTTCACATCATTCAAAACGACAAAATCTACTGAGCGTAATCTACTGTACGAATAAAACACAGAATTCCATCTCTTCTTGATTATGACTGAGCATCAGCGAGAATCTTTTGGAACCACTACAGCATTTTACAGAATCCATTCCATTTCGTGGTTTCGATGGATTTGACAGAGCGAAAAGTTTCATATGGAGGCTGATTAAAATTTCCTGTAATTTTTTTTGTTTGCGCAGTGCAGCATAAATTGTATCAGTATTTCAACTAAGTTTTTGGAAGCTACATCGAGTGTCCACACGTAATAATTGTTGCAGCTGAGAAACAAGATGGCTAAGAAGATTGAAGCGGACGATTTTGCTACTATCATGGATGATGTAGATAGTTTAGTAGGTATTACAAATGTTTCGTGTCCTTTTTTGTTCGTTGAGGCCACGATTTTGACATCACGCAGTTCTGCCAGAGCTGTTTTGGTCTTCGCGTTTCCTGAACCGAAGGCGTCAGTTTGTCAAAAATTTAACGGCCATCGAATCTGTAAATTTCCGCCGAGAGCAGGTTGTTTCCCAGGACTAGTGGCAGGACTGATTAGGCCACTTTCAACACATATACAATATATTTATACAATATATATATATATATATATATACAATATATACAATATATATATATATATATATATATATATATATATATATATATACAATATATACAATATATATATACAATATATATACATATATAAACAATATACGGATGTTTTTTGGCACCACCTCATAAACACAGAGTATTTTTGCTGCTGCTTCTTTCATATCCCCTGAGAATGTACTGCAGTAAAGAAAACTGAAAACTTAGATAAATAAACTTGGTTTTCCAGCAAGTTAACAGGCTGCCACATTCTCTGCTCAAAAATATAGAAATCGAGTATTCGCCTCTGGTCACGTCTCAGCTACGATGGACAAAGATAAGCTGTTAAATGGAAACTGATGATGGATGAAGCTGTTGTTTGCAAGCTAAAACTGTCAAAATAACGGTGAAAATATTTACTTCAAAGGATACAAGAAGATAGCCTCATGAATATCTTAAAAGAGAACTACTTAAGTACGTTTGCGTGGTTACATACTCGTATGTTTTTCTGAATATGTGAGACATCTGGTTTCTCGTTTGAGGTGATAGTCAAGTGCCTAAAAGACAGAAAATAAAGTACGTCAAACGTGGAACAAAAGGGTTGTTTTTACTATAAAACCATTTGCCCTCAAAAATGGAGACGCATTGGTTATAGAAGTTGGCAGCACGCAATATTACAGCCCAAGACTGGGAAGATTCGATGCCTTAATTCTAAGTTTACGCTTTGTCGTCTCTGACCGAAAGTTGCGGCAACATACCTGTTTCGGGTACAGGAGTGCAGCGGAGGGCATTTCCTTCCGTCTTAGAGCTCTTATTTAGGCAACTGCATAGCGTCAGACAAAACAGAGCGAACTGAAGTGTTACGGTAATCCCTGCAATCTGTTTACATGAGTGTACGCCAAGCCGACCTGGTTCTACTGTTTTTGCTTGGAGTCCGGGTTTCTTGTACACAGAAAATCAATGACCTAGATCCGTGCAGTTAAGAGCTGGTTTAAAGTTTTCCCCATCAGTTATATTTGTCACGTTAACTCCACAAATAAACGTCGCTGCGTCACGTACAAGTTTAGATTAGCAAAATAGCTATTGGGCAGACATTAATGTAGGAAATTGCCCAAATACAGGGAAAAGTAGCTTTCTACTTTAATTTTTAAAAAAAACATTTTACCTGAAAAATTCTTAAAAACATATCTGCATGAAAAAGGACATTCTTCGGAAGGGACTAGTCGAATGGGAAAAATGCGCAGCGTTTACTTTGCCTGAACATAATCATATCAGTTTCGGTCAGCACATTTCATGCATTAGGTTACATTTTGCACTAAAAACAGTCAAAAAGAAGGCAAGGATGCCTTGTATGGCCGCCTTAACAGGACACAGGAATAGAAACCAGCCACAAGACATGTGCTTTGGGCCAAATTCCCGGAAAATTATGGTTAGGATTAAGGTGAAGGTTGGAGTTAAATTTAGAGATAAGGGATAAGGCTAAGGGTTAGGGTTATTCTCGTGTTAGCTGTGAGGTTTAGGATAAGGGAAAGACAAGGGTTAAGATTAAGGCTGCAATTTAGTTTTATACATAAATTAATCGAAAACAATAAAGTTTTGTGTTCTCAACGTCTTTCTGTTAGATTTATGGCCTCAGCAAACCAGTTATTTCATTTAAAACAAACGAAAAGAAATTCGGCATGAAACTTATCATCAATGGCGACCTGAAACGGCATTTTGTTATTGCGTGGTGGGCTTCCAATTGGTATCCTGACTCCAGAACATCGTACGGAGGATCCAAATTTTTACAAAGTCTACGTTACCGGAGCGACCATCTGGGACAATCTTAACTCTCAAATAATTTTCTTTCCAAAGTGGTCTTCACAAACACATAATTTCACCCCTTGAGTACTGTGAACTCTCTGTTTACCCACCCAGAGTAGTGAACAGTGTGATCCTTTCCTTGTTTGTTACGATCTATCTTCTAAATTGATCATCGGGGTAATCTTCTGACAGTTTTACCAATATCTACGTGCAGCGGAGCTGCCATCTTGTTCATTTCATTGGATTTTGCCTGTGCTATTTCCTCATTAAGTAATGTGACCCAAGAATTAAATGGGTCCTGAAGCAATGGTAAGAACGAGATAAATTGCATGCGTAAAAGTGCTCTTGCTAATATTAATCTTTGGGAACTATGACTAAGAATAGCAGTTCTTAATTAACAGCCCGAAGTTTACTCAGGAATTAGTTTTTTGTTGCCATGAGAGCAGGTTTAACTAAAACAGAACAGCCGAATATAAAACTTGAAAAACGCAAAAAACTTGATTCTGACAGGTTGCTTACATATAAGAGTCAGCCAGTTTGTTTTCTAAATGATTCAGTTTGTTGAAAAGATCTTTCTTTTTCTTCCAAACGTAGAGCTCACTGAGCAGCTCAGGAATGACCAGGAAAGTTTTCCAATTGACTTGCTTCTTTGACTTGAGAATATCACCAAAGATGTGATCACCAGTGTAGAGGACTTCCTTACTGCGCGCGCCAATGAGCTGACTGAAGACTTCACAGGAGCCTGAATGAGGACAAGGCGGTAAAGCACGGGTATGGAGACCTATACCGAACTTCAAAGGCAGTATTTTGCTTTTGCTACAGGGAACTAGTTTTGAAGGACCCCACTCTCGCGTTTTTCACTTCCGTCGTGGACTTGGCTCAATGAACGACTTACATAAGTGAACATAAGGCAGAAACGAATGCGATCGTGGCACAGCGATTACAGGATGACGGCGTAGGTGTGAAAATTAGCGTCCGGGTAGGGGGAGGTAAGGGCAACCGAGGGGTAAGGACGAAACTAGTGAACCAGACGCAGAAACTAATGTTATTACAGACATGGACAGCGGGGGCCAATGCCAAATCTCCGGCCCCCGACATATCAGCGTGATAGAGGGCGTGAAAGAAGAAGACAGTTAAGTCCGCCAAGAAGACAGGCGATATGGCCGTGTTAACAGTGCCACACTAATGTTACCTCGCTCTACCTCAGATGCCGTGAGGTGCAGTGCTATTCATAACCAACAGTGCCCCTGGCTATATTTAACTACCAAGATAATAAAATCCTTGCTCGTTTGATCGTATTTGCTTCTCATTTCTATGTTTATATATGCATATAATGAAATGAGGGGTCAAGTCGGAAAACATTGGTTTACTCGAGAATTTTCAAGCTGGTTACACCAACAGGTCGACAGGCGAAATAAAATGATTAGAAGTGTAATTTTCACACTGGTGTCCCTAAATCCGAACCCTTAAACTTAATTCCTAAGTATATTTCACAAACCTCAGCCCTAATCCTTACATTAGCCCCAAAACCCAATACGAAACGTAAACCTCAATCCAAACTTAACCGAATAAAAAATACAATTCTAGGCTGTCTTACAGTGCCGAAAATGTTGGTCTTATATATGAGATCGTCACGGAGCGTTTAACTGAATGCCTAAATACTATGGTTTCGATTACCAAGTAATCCACACTCGGGGATTGGGGATGACCGGCTATAAGTGGCCATCCCAGACTCTCTTTTCGTTATCGGTACTCCATTTACTGCATTTGCCACTAGTTATGGGATTTCTTGCCTGCGAACATGAAAAATAAATACGATTGAGTAAGCGACGACTTTCACTGTTATTTAGTCCTCATTAAATGATGTCAGGCAAATAAAAACAACTCAAGTTAACAGAAGATTTATGTTAAAAGGCCGCGAAAACACTTTTACGTTAGATAGTTCATTTTGTTATATGCAAAAAAACCATTTAGAACAATTGTGTCCACTTACCTCCCGCGTAGACACGTCCGTGTTCTAGAGGACCCGTATGCAGACCGATAGAGCACTGACCAGTTGTCTTTAAAAGAAAATTTAATGTCATTAATAGTTGAAATCAAAGAAGCACTAAAAAACAATCGAACTAATGAGAAAGTTGTTCGACTGAATTAAAAAAACAACACTTTAACTAATATATAAAAAGAAGACAACCCTCAGTAAATATTTTACAGGCTTTCATTTTCAGAAAGGAATTTCAGCTGTCATCTGAGCCGTGCAATTGGTATCCACAAAAAACTACCCACTCAACCCTTCAAGAGAAGGATACTTTTCATTTAACATGATGGAGTCGAAATACAGCCTTCAACGTTAATGAAAACGGGTCAACTATAGCTTTGAGAGCTTAACAGTAGGTCCGCAGACGGGTCTTGAAGCTCTCAAGATAGAAATACTGACGGAAGATACCCACCTGATCGACTGCTCGGAGGATAGTGCCCTCTGCAAAGAAGAGTGGTTTATGGGCATCCGTGACAATGTAGTCGAAGTAGCTGACCCAGGGTCGGATGATGCCCTGAAATTAGAAAACCAAACACGAACGTTTTAATGATCATGCACCACGGATTCGTTGGTTGGATGTCTTCTTATACATAAGGAGAAAAAGAGGTTCAATTCTTATTTCCCCGGAAAGGTATGACCACTGGCACTTAAATCATAATACCATTTAAAAACCGGTAACTGAGAAGTATTCAATATTTAATTTGTAAAACATCTAGAGCAAAGTCAGTTCAACTTCTGCAAAGTCAACATTTGGCGAATTAATGCAAAATAATAACAGTTGAAAAAATCACCTAACACTCGTGATGAGTTATCAATGCTCAGAGTGAGGTAACACAGAGCCTGCAGAGCTTAGAAACCATGCCATATTTGCAAGAATTTTGCCTACGACTTACGTCGTGATTTGGAATTTCCAACACGTAGGTCATGATCACCTATAATGGTGCAAAGAAGGTTAACTTTCAACTGTAGATACAAAAAGCAAACTTTAAAAAAAGATCTTTCAACAGCTATATTATTGGTAATTATACTATGAGTGTTCATGGATCAAAATATTTTTTGATAGGCGGAAGATATTTTGTGATAATGTCCAAAAAGTAATTCATATAACTTCTGGCGGATAATGCTTGACCAATAAATAAATAGTGGCAAAACAATGATGCCATAAAAAATACCAAGAAAGCTTTTTCCCCCTGGGAGTGAAAGAATGCCGTGTTTGATAACTGAAGAGGCCAGTCATTTCAAGCGTGGTACTTTGCATTATAGGAAAAGGAAGTTAGTTTCGTCCTATAACATTCTTATGCGGCACAATTTTCCCCAAAACTTTGAGATAAGATTATTATTAAGATATTTTTTAAACCCGTATCTAGACCAATTACATCAGCTATATTAAGTAATGATGGTCTGGTGTATGCAGCAAATCCTACAGTGCACACTAAAGCAAAGTAAAGAAACTGTAGGTTTTGTCAAAATTGGGAAAAATCAAGTCAGTGGTAAGCAATAAACTTTTCATGACAAAGCCACTTTAAGTTCTTTTGTTGCTAGTTGAATAAAACGAACTAACGTATCAAGAATTGAGGGTAATACGCACTTGAGTGTATCGAAAATCGCTATTTGTGAGCAGGAAGACTTTTCGTCCACCGGATCGAAGCCTAAAGGGACAAAGAATTGAAAGCAGTGAAAGAAGAATTAGCATATGCATTTTTTCTGTTCTGGCCGTAGCTACGGCAAAAATACTTGAAAGATTAAAAAAATTAATAAACACTGTTCTAATTGGAAGATTGTGTGAGTCAAACGTCCTACACATGAAGTAAAACGAATAAGAAGGAAAATACGGTGCTTAAAAGTGTCTAAAAAGGAAACATTATCAACGCAAACAAAGAAAAATTAGCTTGTAGATTCAGCCTCTGAATGCCGTCATTGAGCACAAGAACCTACCACTTGGTGCCCGCGTTCTCCCCGCTCAGCAGCGGCCGAGCAAGACTGTTTGATCCTCAGTACTCATTTTTCTTATTTGTCGTTGCAATTTAAAAACGACAAAGTATCACTCCTGAATGCAGATAAACCTGCCAAAAATAATAGCCGCGACAGCGTTACCAACCTATCATATACCTGACAGCACGACCATCCCCATCGTTACTCACGAGGCCCACCATGTGACTCCAGAGTGTGGTGGGCGCAGGGATGGTGACTTAGGCATAAATTAATTGTGCTAGTAGATTTACTCAGCATCTAAAGCACTCTCTCCTCCTTCAGGTATCTGAGCCCGGTTTCAAGACTGAGTCAAGGAGACCGAAATCGGAATGGGGCACAGCGCAACACAGGCCAGATCCACACACAATGGACCAGGACTTGAAACTCCACTGGATGGGCTTACCATAGAGGTGACACTAAGAAGGGGTCATTGTAGCCTGAATCTCCGTCCGAAGAGAACTGTGTTAGCGGGCCACTTTGGTGGTCTTCGAATCCGCGGCTTTTAGTGCACCAGGCTAGTTTAAATGCGTGTTTGATAGTTTATAGTTAGGAACATGCGCTGATTGCCGAAAGGACGCAGTAACTAGAGGTCAAAACACTCTGTATTCGCTCTTCCAGACATAAGTTTTTTGTCCTATCTAAGCAATCATCTGATGCGAGATAAACATTTACGCGTGCCGTACATGACCCGGACTCCTTACAAAGTAGGTTGGCTGTACAGATTCTGCATGCGTTTTAGTGCCACATTGGCCACACGAGGAAGGAGCCAAATAAGATCCAACTTATGCTGTCATCGTACATGCACATAAAGCATCGACCTGGTCGATCACTTGTGTATACATCGCAGTAAGATTGACGAACAGGTGCCAGACACCCCAACACACCCACCGTCCTCGCCTCTAACGTCCACACTATTCACGCTTGCTTAGCCACATGCGCTTCCATGAAAAGCTGTGGTAGATCCATGTAGACCAAACTCAATCACCCCAAACCTCCTCACCAACGCATACACGAACACGTTCCACGCCACTCTCAACGGGAATAAAATGGGCATCACTCACGTAATTTAGAAGCTAGATCCTTGGTTCCCTCTCCATGGGACCACTGTGCTACCCTCATGCATGTGAAATAAGTCCCAACCAATCACATTTTGCTAAAACCTCTTTGACTGTGCGGGTGTCCAGGTCATGTGTGGCACGCGTAGGCGGATAGTATAATCTCGTCAGACCACTTCAACGCAAATTTAAATAAAAGGGGACTGCAATTAATGAGAGAGTACTTACATTATATCCTTAAAATAACCTAATAATGCAATTATTTTTAATCAGTTGCGTGAGAACAGCAGGCCTGACAAGAAAAAAAATCGAAAACCTGGAATTTCCAAACGTTAATTCTTCATCTTTTGAAAGGGAAGCGTTTTTAACTAGAGGTGAAGAACGTGTTAGTGAAGGATATTGCTATATGCTGAAAGAGTTCTGTAACACCCACGAGGTCAAAAGTTGACAGTAAGGAATGTCGATCATAGTTAACGCATCAAAATCAACTTGATCTTCAAAAAATTATTAAGCATATAAACTTAACTACTATGGCTTAATATAGGGGCACACAAGCGTGGGTCATAGTTAGGAAAAGGTTTCTGCAATAAACGAGCCTACTTGTCCAGCATGATAGGCAGCTCGGGACTCTGTTCCACGTAGTAGTCCAACTTCGCAACAGTCTGTTTCTTCAATTCGCCCTACAATTACCAAAGTGAAGGACACACCTAAAAACTGGCTATTAAAAACTTTCAAATTGAAAGCTAAAATAAACTTTTTCATACTAGCACTGACAATAAAAGGAAGGATAAGCCTTTGGAATGTAAATAAATCATCGGCATTTCTATTGGCACAAGAAACAAAATCCGAAACAGTATCTTCTATTCCTCTATGTCCGAAGGAACAAAAAGTGGGTGTGGACTGCGGTAACGCCAAAGTCCGACATCGGTGCATTAGCTAGGACAGGTTTCCAGTGCTCGGAGAGTCTTATTCCTTACTCAGACAACATATGTCGACATTAACCGAGTTTATATGAGTGCGTAGTGGGAGCATAACTGGTTCAACTACTAAAATCTATAAATACAGCAGAAAGCATTGAAAAAGTACCAAATTGCCTTCTTATAGGTGAAATGTACAATCGTTTAATCCCTTATGACCCCAGCTTTATCAAATAATAACGTAGTTTGCCTATGCCAACCCAGTAAGATGAAAAGCACAGAAAGTATAAGTAAAAAGGCTCAAAATATTCAAAAGCTCCGATGTTTTATCTTGAGCTTTCTAATATTTTACGTAAGTAGCGTAAGTAGAGCAAAAATTTGAACTTGGATTTTAGCCTTAGTTGATGTAGTGGTTACCATGTGCATCCAGAAAACGACTCGTTCGACATCCTGACAAATGGACTTGTACGACATATAAAGATGATTGTACTTCACTCCGTGTTCTACTTTCTTATAAGATGGATGCATCTGGAGGAGGTGAACGAGGCAACTGAGAAGGTAAAGTTCTTAACGTTGAAATTTAGTTTTAAGAAGAGAAAAAATTACCTGGTAAATCGAAAAGGGTCGACATAATCCGGAAACGTTCTTCATCGTATTTTACGAATTTGTGCGGATAAACCTTTGAGACTTCGTCACTTACTTAGTAATTGCAGAAATATAGAAAACTTACGGTGAAAGTGTGTTGAATCCCCGAAGACATATTAAAATATTGCCGAACTGATCAAGTTTCAGCATTGTTCCATATAGAGTATCAAACCAGAGTCCACTACATTTACAAAAATAAACCAAATTGACACAGTTTTTTTAAAATAGTGATTAAAAATATTAATAAATATGATCCGCTCGTCAGGATAATGAGCTCAGTTCAGAATTTATAGGTCTATTGACAAACAGCTATGCCATATATTCTCTCAGTTGAAGACCGCCTTAAACTGGACATTCTAGGCCAATGAAAGCCAACGCGGAATGAGCTCCTTTGAATTGAAACTTCATTTATATGGAAACATTATATCCTCAAAACAACCGAGATGTCTTGAAGTCTATATGTTGCGGAATCACTAGTAACAAATATGAATAGTTGTTTCTCAGATCTGCTGGATGGAGGTAAATAAAAATATTCAAATTAATCCGGAACCATCGAAGAATGGATTTTCAGACTGTTAAATAAAAAATTAATAAATAAAATGACTTAACACGACAAAAAACAGTAAAACTCCAATTTTTTAACTGTAAGCACGGATCAAGTAATGAAGAAACAAAAGCAGCCAACACAACAGATCTGGACACAAGGCGAAATTTTCCCATTAAAAGGATTCCATATGGAAATCATTTACAACGCATTATTTTGACTCTTGCAGTTTTCTTAAAACATAAATCTAATGGAAACCATACACTTTAAGGTTAATATTGCAATTGAAAAAATTGCGTGAAAACTAAAGAGCCTTGTTTTGCTGCTTCAATTTAAAAATCCTTCAAGATTACAGTATTACCATCACAATTCGCACGTTTGTACATTTACCGCATGCATGCAGTCTTCTATGTGATTAATATGCCAAACGGCCTGCCTAAGATGCTACAAATGTCTTCAAAATGCGCAACTTAGGGCCAAGATTGTATGTTACGCTAACCTAAACAATCATACCGTGGCTAGATAAGGTATAGGGCCAGGTATTAAGACACTTGGAGACGGAAAACTGTAGTTTTAGGTAAGAACGCAAGCAGACATGTTTCACAAGAATCAATAATTAACCTGCCATGCTTATTTTTAACATTTGGCATAAAGTAAGAATTACATCGATCCCTAAAACACCTATTAATTTTGATCCCAGATCCTTCCTTCAAACTGAATGCTCCTCGACACATCTGAAGCGCGCTAAGCGAGTTACCTCAGAAGCCATCATCCTCATGTAAACTGTATAGGAAAGCGGACGTAACACCTTGGATGCCGTGGTTTTTGTGGTTTATTCTAATATAAGAGAGCGGGAATAAGGGTTTTTATCGTACGTATGTTCACTTATTGCCTTCTTCCCGGCTTTCGAGACTGTCCCGTTCTATGTCCTTGTTAGAAAAACACCTGCGTGCAACTCTTATGGCTAGAATGTTTTTTGCAGCCTTTAAAGATTCTACGTTAACCCCCGATCGCTTCAAATTGTTGACCCGAGATCGCCCAGCGACTCGTTCCATTAAATATATCAACAATGTAGTTGTTGTTCATCCTGTAAAAATCATCTCACGTTCCTGACGAATGGCTTGAAGTTTGTCTCCGAAAGATCGTTGGAAAATGTACTTTAAAGTAATAATCAGAAATCAATCGTTTTTCAAACTGAAATTTTCTCCAATTCCTGTGTCCTCTGCATTTTTTCGCAATTAATTCCAATCTTTTCGATAACTTCGCGTTACCATGTTCACAAATCCTTCATTTACTTTTTATGTTGAAACTCCTTTCACTAAAATTTGTCAATCATTAAAACGTCGTTTTTTATCACACAACTAAACTCTTAAGCTGCCGATTTATAGATGCATTTATTTATCCGCTTATGCTCCATTATTCTCCAGTTCCTTTTTACCGCTTGCCTTACAAACGATATGCTCACATTTGAGTGTGTACACCGCAAACTCTATTTTTCTGCCGATTTTTTACCTCGTTTAGCTAACCTCTTTAATAACGAAATTTCCCAAAGTTCAGAAAATGTGATGGTCAAACTTTAGGAGAATTTTCCACCACTTCACCCTGAATTTATTGCCGTGAAGTCTTTCTAGCTCATTGATGCCGACATGTTTACTGCCGTACATCGACATATCAAAGTTTGTAGTACCATTACATGCAAAGGTAACTTAAATTCAGAAACGGAGATCCCGACTCTCCCCGTAGTAGTTAAATAGTTTTTTGTAAACCAATTTATTATCTCGCGGTTTATTTGTCCATATTTTTTCAAGGTGAAAAGAGAACATTTTTTGCTGAACATTTTAAAACAACCATTTCACAAAAAAGCTTATACCTTTCTTTCTTTCTCTCTCTCATACATTTGGTAAATTAACTTTTCAAAAAGCAACCCATCAGTACACTTTGACCTGTAACTATTCACTCTTTCATACCTCTTTGGAATCACTCAGCCTAAATATTACATCGACAGTTTATATCATAATAATGTCAGCTTGTGTCAGGCAGCTTCTTTACTCAGACTTATAATGGGTTTAATGAGTATATTTGGAAAGAAAGGTAAAACTAAATAAATAACCAAACGTTTTCGAGGCAGCAAACGCAAACGTTTTTGGTTAGAAAGCGATTCAGTCGCCTACTATTGCTAAAAAATGAAATCAATTAAGACCTTAGATTCCAAAGTAAACTCCTTGTTTAACTAGCTTCTTCGGTTGTCTAGACGAAAGCGTTAAATGTCATAAGTACGTTGCAAAGCTCAAGAGAAATTGAAGATGGGTTCTCATGGCAGACCCTTCAGTAAACATGTTTAAACTGGGTACAC
The DNA here is from genome assembly GCA_017591395.1 of Schistocephalus solidus. NCBI lineage: Eukaryota > Metazoa > Platyhelminthes > Cestoda > Diphyllobothriidea > Diphyllobothriidae > Schistocephalus > Schistocephalus solidus. Next base: position 8,089 of record WEDG01004750.1, on the reverse strand, counting down.
AGTTCGTAGTTTTTGAAAAAAGTCATTGTACATAGTTATGACATGGCAATCTCGGCATCCAGTCGCAACAACAAGCTGAAGGGTATACTCTTAAGAGTATACTATTAAGCTTGTTATTGCAACATACATGCACAAGTATGGATGCATAAATCAATGTATGTGTAAATTCAGACATACATCAATACATATGCATATGTATGTACTAGTCGATTTTTGTTGACTGAACTCTAAAAACGGTTAATCAATTGCGTTTAGTAAATGGTTGCTGTGGGCATTATCGAGTTTAATTTTGAATGATTTTCATTTCAATACTTTATTTATTTCTACTGGGATACCCCATTGGAAATTACCATTTAAAAAAGCTTGCAAATTTTGATTAATGTTATTTGAGAATGCTCTATAGAGCGGTCAAAAAGGTTAGTACCACTGTTGGATAAAATAATCAATGAAGAAGATTACACAAAAACGTTCGTGATATTAAGAACATAACGGTTTCAGCCGTACCGAACTGGGAAGGATGGTTCATATTGAAAATTTTTGAGTTCCTGTGGGTAGCCAATCTCTACGAGACGATCGCGAAGGATTCCAAACGCCAGTGCCTCATATTGCGGAGATTTATAGGCTAAATATTAGACTTAATCGTAAAATAATACTTGCGAGAGTGTAGTCCATGTCAAACCCAAAAAATTTAATTTTTTCAAGTCGGAGGCTTCGATTAACAAATATTCTTTAAATAACGAAAACATTTTTGGTACCTGTTTTTATCCTGACGTTTGTTCTCTGCATTTAGTAAATTACCATGGATCACTTCCGCTGTGATCATTCTCCAAATTGATATTTGAAAAATAAATAAAATGTGCAGCGGAAACTTAACTCGAATAGTTAAAAACGCGCGAAAATGGCAACAGGGGCGGTGAAGACTGGCGACTTGGTCAAGTTGGTAAAGGCTAATTAATTAGCTACGCAAATATCAGGATTTATTTCTGTAGTATTCTGGGTTGGTTTCAGATTATTACCTACTTTTTAAAGTTCAATGGGCGAACTTACGCTTCTTTTATTACCAAACACCGCAGCAAGAGCCAAATGAAAATAGGACGAGTGCCCCGAGTTCACGGTTAAGAGCAGAGATTGAATTCATACCTCAATGGCAGATTGTGCAGTGCGCTAGCAAGCTTATGTCCCTACTGACCCTGAGATTCGACTTATAAATTCTGGGGTGCCATTTTGAGGGACTCAATCTGGCGTGGGTACCGAAGATGCAGCTTTCTTCCAGGATCTTGGTGTCTGACAATCTTTGCTGTAACGTTAACGTCAGTATTCTCCGCATGCAGCTAAGATAGAAGATGTTAGATTCTTGCTCAATTTACATACACAGTTCATATTAAGATCATTTGCATGTGTGTTGTCAGATCAACAACCCTCCACACCCTTAGTTTCGTGATGAAGAGGACGCCCCAAAGATTCCAGAGAGACTGCTGGTGTCGACCTATTTCCTCGCTGGCCTTGCAGGTGTGGCTTGCACCATCTTCATCAATTTTAGTGTTTCTTTAAAGTAAACTGCCTAATTACGTGAACGTATCGTCTTTTTGGAGGCACTAGCCTTTACAGGGATGCTAGCTGGTTGTAATAAAAGTTTGGCGCCAGTTTATTGTTGATCACTGTCTTCTCCATGTGAAATGTAGGTAATCGATGTGTGAACCAGGTGTAAGCTGCCGCTACTGACACAGTCTTCATTATATACAATAGTTTCTCAGCAAATGAGTTTCTAGTTTGCACTTAAATGTGTCAACACTTTCTGAAAGGACCACCTCGTCAGGGAGTCCATCCCATGCTCAAGACCCTCTGCGAAAATGTATTCCGTCGGACATCCTTATGGACCAACTTCCTCTGCAGTTTAAAAGGATGACACCGCAGATGTTCCGTCCCAGCCAATTCGAAGAAGTCAGCAAATTCTAGGACACACTCGCGGCCTCGGAAAATCCACTGGGTTTGAATGTGGTCATCACGTGGTTAGCTGTAATTGAGACAAATAAATTTTAGCCAGTCTGGCTTCGTAACGCAGATGACTTAAAATTTTTGACCATCTTCGTAGCCCTTGCCAGCACTCGTTCTAACTGCAGATAATCCTTTTTTTAAACCACGGACGACAGGCCTGGACAGCATATTCCAAGTAAGATCGAACAAATGCCCAATATTTTTTTTAAGAATAGTTTCTTATCAATCTGTACAAATCCACGTCTGAGCAAAAAGAATACCTGTGTCACGCGTTTATCCGCCTTTAAACACTGTAAAGATGGTTTGAGTGAGGAGTTTATTAGAACAATGAGGTCCTTCTGATCCTCGACAATAAAAAGGGGCTGCCCATCGAGAAGGTATTCATAGGACTCATCTACCTCACTGGTCCTTCGGGTACGGAATCTTAGGAACACACACTTCCCAACTTTATAGTTTAAGAGCCAACGAGCAGAGCAGCTGCTTAGATGGGTAGAACTCTCTTGAAGTGCGTGCCTGTCGTCATCACATCTGATGGCCCTCCACAATTTAACATCGTCTGCAAACATGAGGGCGCTGCAACCCAGGTCGTAAAAACCTTATTTGAGGTAGACCAAGAATATTAACGGCCCTAAGACGGGGTTTTTGAGGACAACATTTAGAACTGGAGTAGGTGTTGACATCGAGGTATCGATGCACACAGTTTGCGATCGTCCTGTAAGAAATTCTGCGATTAATATCAGCAGCATTCCTCTTCTTCCGATTTCAGATAATTTATAGATTAGATGTTAGTGGGGGACACTGTCAAACGCCTTCTTGAAATCAGTGTAGATGACATCAACCCTAACATCTTCGTCCAATTCAAGAGTCCACTGCTCTGTCGAGAGCAATTAACTGGAAAGACGAGAGAAATTTTGTCTGAAGCCATGCTGGAGCTCTGAGAGTAATTGGTTTTCCTCAAGGAACTTCATGGTCACCTTCTTAAGTATAGACTCCATTATTTTACAGCAAATGGAGGTAAGGTTGACAGGCCGATAATTGTTACCATTAGATCGAGCCTCACTCTTGTATATGGGATATATAGTTTCTGTCTTCCATTCAGATGGTTTGGAGAGGTTGTCCGTCAATTCTTTGAAGAACTTTACCAGTATATCGTCCAGACCAGATGTCGGGAAGAGTATTTATTCAAACACTTGACAGGCATTTACAACAGCATGGTTGATGTTGTCGCACTGAAACTCAGTTTCTCCAGTGAATAACGAGGCAAATAACCGACCGAAGTGCTCGGCTTTCTCAACATTTTCAAAGACTCTACATCATTCCCATCCATTAGTTCTGCAACGGGATCCTTGTATTTAATTGACTATTGATTTAATGGAATACAATTTGGGCTTATTTTCAGCCGGCTGGATAATTATGGATTGATTGTTCTTTCTTGCCTGATGGATCAGTTTTTTTGACAGCATTTCGTTGGTGAGGAAATTCCTCGAAATGTTCTGCTGTCCCATTTTCCCTGAATAACTACATTTTTTTATTTTTCTTCGTTAACTGCAGGGCGACGAGTCATCTTTTACACCTTCACTGGACAATAGCGCTCAAATAGATCAAGTTAAATCGTCTTAAACGATAGCTAGTCATCCTCCGGATTCCCTTTGAGCAAACAATCCCATTTCATGGACGTCAGTTCTTTTTTCATCGCGTTAACCTCAGCCTTGGCGTTGAGAATAAAGTGAGTAATCCCACAACAACGTATTTTGGTTACTGTTACCGAGAGGTGCAACAGAATCAACATCATCAAAGTTAGATAAGTCATTCGTAAACAATAGGTCCAGGAAAGTGTCTCTCTCTGGTTCTATCTAAATCTCGTTGGTAATTTAACCTTCTGTGCCATAGATTGGTCGAATGTGAAATCCCTTAGCTTACGTCCGAAGAAATTTAGCGCACCGTCAGCTGTCAGCTGTACCCAGTCTACTGTAGGTGCATTGAAATTTTCAGCAATTAGCTCCTCCTGGTGACTTGCTACCTTCTTGACCAAATGAAAGTGACTCATCAGCTGCACTCTGAATGTTTGGTTGTGTGTGGACCATCAAGAATTGTAGGTTTTGTGAACAATTATTTTTTTTATCTTTATTTAGAGAAATTAACATTCAAGTAAGATGGCGTGCGCTCTTTTGACTGCCGAGATTCTTGTCCTTACGTAAACGACCACTCCACCTTCCTGTCTATTTTTACGGGCACTTCAAAAGAGCTTGTATCCTTCTATCAAAACCTCGTTATCGACGGTATGGTATTGTATGGTATTGTCTTCTTACCACTAACTGATGTTCAGGTATTCGGATTAGACACTTTTACTAGTAAGCCCACAATAAACGGCAACAAAACTGGAACATGGTATTTTGTATACAAACTATTTTCTATCAAGATAGCCAACCCAGTCCTTAGGGTGTACAAGCTGTGAGCGTAAGGTATATGTGAGGTGGTGTACTACTTGCATCTGGTGCTTTTTCAGCTGTCATATGACAAGATCAGATACATTTTTCACGTATGGGACAGTTTATCAGATCATTTTTGGGTGCATGGGTGGCCTTGCAGTTTGAAATACCTTTCTTTTTGAATTCCTGTCACTTCAGATACTGATGCACGAAGAACGCGGGTATCCATTTTGGACAATATTTTAAACAGGTAAATCATTTATACCTAATAACTTTCTTCTTCAGAACATTGTGTTTTGACTCGACTTAGGAGACGGTAGACAGAAATCCTTTTGTGAGAAACGGGGTGGTTACTCTCAAAGTGTAGGATGACCCCATAAGATGTTTCTTTGCAATAAACTCTTGTGTGAAGTAATCCATCAGCTTTTCGATGTATGACGACATCCCGAAAAAGGGACTTGTCTGTCGACTGCGTTTCAAACGTTTATTCAATTCCTGGAAATGAAGAGTTAAGATTTTGCGGAGAAGGTTCAGGCTTTTCCTCTTGATGCTGACAAACGTGTCCTCTACGTAGTGCAGGCATAGTTTTGGTTAAAATGTAGGAAGAGCTATCGATTAAACTTTCTGCATTACAGCTTCGGCCAAGAAGCTGGGTATGAGAGACCGCATAGGACGCCCTTTAAGTTGTTGATAGCATTCACCGGAGAAGAAGAAGGCAAAGCTCTACAAGTTACAATAAAGCGTTGGCAGGCACATCAGTGATGTAGGCCTGAAGTAGTTCTTCGGTGCAGGATCGCACTAAATCCAGAGGACCTGAGCTCAAGAGTGAGACCACATCGAAGAATCCTAATATTTCGTTAGATGTAGCTATGACTCCTTTTATTTTGTCTAGAAAACCTTTTAAATTTTCACTGGAGTACTCAGAGTTTTTAAGTAAGTGAATATAGTTGGTAACAGAGCCACTTTGAAATTTAATAGTTGAGTGCACCGTTTAAGAAGACGATCGGTCGCAGTGGAAGGCCAGTTTTGTTAATTTTTGGAAGACCATATATTTTGGCAATGATGGGATTTTCCTGGTTTGAGAATTTGGCAAGAATTCCTGAGATTAGTTTCTTCCCCGTGAGGCGTTTCGGTGTTTTGTTGATGGAAGAGTTTTGTAATTTTTTGGGGTCCGCGGACAGCAATTTGTATGTTGAATCGTCTTTTTAGAGTGCCAGCATCTTCGGCATGTAGTCTGCCTTGTTAAATAGTTGTATTCACTGCCGGTTTACAGGCATTATCTGACAAATTACTCAGTGGGATCAGGCTGGCAGTAAAAAAACTCCTGAATATATGTCATTATGTGTTTTTCCCTTTCTTTAGGTCATTCAGGAGAAAAAATATTGCTGACTGTGAGATGATAGCTATTCAGATCAGGGAAGGGCTAATACAATTGCACTGTGTTTGCAGTCTCTCTGTCTTTTTTTAGGAACCAGGATTCCGCCTCAGGCAAGAGTGCATCCGTGGACGGTTGCTCGCTGTCTGCCGAAGAAGTCAACGGGTACAGGCTGCAGAGACGGTGCCATAGTCCTCACGGTAAGACCTGGGATCGGGTTCAGATGCCACGCACTCCATCGAACTGGAAAACAGATGCTACCGTGTCGGCGCCGAGAATTCTTGGAAGCTGTTCTAAATGCAAAAAAACTAGCAATATTTCTCTTGAACAAAGAATAACTTCGCGGGATTTTTACACTCTGGGGTAGGTTATTCCACATGGCTATGGCGTTAACCAAAAAAATTGACGATACTTAACTGTGCTAGCTAATGGAAGAAATAAAAAGACATTGCGATGACTGCTGCGCCGAGGGTGGTTAAGCTGCCTCACAGTGGTAAGGGGGATTAAATTTATGACTATTCAAAAGTTTCAAAAGTAAAAAGAATCCATTCTGTACTTGGCAAAACCATAAGGGATTAATGATTATACGACCACAGCGTTCTTGATACGACAGATTACGGTGCTCCAAAGATTAAATTCTTTTCGTAAAGAAGTGCTGGACCGATTCTATTTTCATCCGTACACTAGCGTGCGGAAGGCTTAATAGAAATGAGCAGTATTCCAGGCCAGACCTTACGTACATTTTATATATGCGGAGTCTAATATCAATAGTTTTAAAATTTCGAAGGATAAACACGGTAGTTCTGCGTGCTTTGGAGACATTCAGAGCACAATGGTCTAAAATATTGAGACCGTTGGCATATGATATGCCAAGATCCTTAACAAAGCCAGGGACATTTATGTAGTGGCCATCTATGCTAAGCTGAGGCTGATGGTCGTCGCCAACAACCATAACGGAACATTTTTGTCAAAAAATATATAGGCGCTATGTGCAGGTACACTGCGCAAACGCCTCATGATCATTTTTTAATAGATCAAGCATGGTGTTGATATCTGTCGGCTTTTATCAATAGGCAATATTCAAATCGTCAGCATATATAAAGGGCCTACCATTCCGAAATAAACCTGGCACATCATTGAAAAAAAGACAAAATAAAAGCGGGTCAAGCACACTACCCAGAATAACTCCACTCCTCATATGAAGAAACCGTTTTCGAGAAATTCTTAGAATTATTTGCTTTTCCCTCAATCTTATAGTCCTGGACCAGATAGCTTACCGATCATTATTATAAAGGCGGATGCTTATGATATTTCCCGCCCCTTCTGCGTAAGATATGTAATCTAGCTCTGGAAAGTGAAACCTTTCCCCGTGTGTGGAAGGAATCGCACATTCTAACTATCCCCAAACACGGCAAATCTACGTCATTTGACAATTTTCGGCCAATCAACACACTGTGCACAGCTTCGGAAATCATTGAGACCTTGATCAACGATAAGATGATGTATCGCATAACCGAAAATAACCTATTGAGTGCAGCCCAGTATGTTTTCCTCAAAACAAGGTCTTGTGATACCTGCAGCTCTCTGTCTTTGATCACGTTCTGCATTCTAGTGATAATGGCTTTAAACTTTACATAGTCTATTTAGATTTCATCAGGGCCTTCGATCGTGGTGACTATGCCCTTCTTCTCCTGAAACTCTCCTTTTTCGGTATATGTCGTAAACTTCTGAGCTTGGTATCTTCTTATCTGAGCTCTCGCACACAACATGTTAAGATCTTCAATGTTATCTCAAACCCCGCACGTATGAGGAGTGAAGTTATTCTGGGTAGTGTGCTTGACCCGCTTTCATTCTGTCTTTTTGTCAATGATGTACCAGCTGTATTTCAGAATGGTAGGCCCTTTATTTATGCCAACGATTTTAAAGTTGCCTATCAATACAAGCTGGCAGATCGCGAAACCATGCTTGATCTATTAAAAAATGCTCTTAAGGCCTATGCCCAGTGGTGATGCACATGACACCTTTCTCTTTCTTGGCACAAATGTTCCGTTATGGTTAGTGGTGACAACAATCAGCCTCATATAAGCATAGAAGGTCATGACCTAAATGTGCCCGGGGTTATAAAGTATCTGGGCATTTTATATTCTAGGAGTCTTATTTTGTCAGAGCACTGCGCCCTGATTGTCTCGAAAGCACGCCAAACCATTGGGTTACTTCTCAAAAATTTTAAAACTGTCAATATTAGGGACAGCCTTTATAAAATGTATGCCAGACCTAGTCTGGAATACTG